>JADNRY010000875.1:0-22894 GCA_015501585.1 Rhodocollybia butyracea | reverse complement strand
ACTTCTCTATTTCGGATGGAGCCCATGTGCACGAATTTCTATTCACAATCATAAGTTTTTGAAAGGAAGCATTAGATATTAATCATTACGAAGAGAATCAAAGCCCAAATTAACCCAGGCAATCTATCGAGAGTTCCGGTTACGAAAATGCACTCTGGCCCGTTAAATTCGAACCCCACGCAGGCCATTTGAACTCGAGGTTACAAAATTCGTTCATCGCTGACGCGTCCTAACTGCGCCTGGAGAAGATCCGCTGAAGACATGATATTGAGTGGAAGCCGGGGCTGCAACAGTAGTAATTAGAGTAAGAAAGAGTCGAAGCGGTATTCTGTTGACGGAGCATGAATAGGTTTGGCCGGTGCGCACTTGAAGTTGCTGAGCGATTCCGATAATCGAGAATACTACACAAACAACGTTAACTCGGATAGTCTTCGGGTGGAGGAAATGATCACCTGTAGCCGGAGAGACGCCATATCGTAGACTTTTCGATGGATCCCATAAATTTCCGTTTTCTCTGCATCAAGCGTGGAAGGCCTCACCCGGATTAGATAGACTAGCTTCACCACAAGTAGTCCTATGCTGGGCGTTTGCGAAGGATTGTCGACTTCGTAAAGTCAGTATCCTTGTCAAACACATGCCGGGGCTTGGCCCAGCGCGCGCGGTACGGCCAGAAGAAAGTGGCGGGCAGCTGTTGGGAGTGAATTTCGCAGGGAGAATGGGCGGAAGATGTAGAATGTGTTACTTGGGAGCACGATAACGTTTGTGATATCGTCATAACTTACGAGATGAAGTAGATTCGTATCTGGAGTTTGTAAAATTCATTCATTACGCTGACGCGTCCTACTAACTGTACTCTCCGGGCATGTTTCCAGATCACTTCGGGTCTGAGCGATCAGAACGTGTAATCTATCTCGAGCAACAGGAGAGTCGGGAATATCGTTGTGGCGGCTTTTGGCAAGGAATTCTGTGTAGAGTGCCTGGTAGGCAGATTCGAGGGAAGAGCATGTCGGAGGATGCAAGGAAGTCCCCTTTCCGAGTCCAGCCGTCCATGCGATAGAACTGGTTTCACGTTATGCCCGCTAAGTATATCTTGCTGCGCCAACTAAAACTTTGCAAATACTGGTAAAACTGAGCAACGTTTGGCAGAGTCTCCCGCGGTCGAGGGGTGGGTTTCGGGCCTCGGTATTGAGTAAGATTCCCGCAATGTTCTGGTAGATGTTTTGTCAAAAGTACTCCAAAAATATCGCTGTAATGCTCAATAATAACCACCGGATTAAGTGCATCATAAGAGAGCTTGAATATGCAAAGGTAGCAATATGTAAATAAATTCCTACAAGTTGTCTTTAAGTATCAAATACAGCGAACGATGCTAAAACAATCAATCTACGAAACCATCACCATCGTTGTTCAAGATACCGTTTCTTCCATTCCTGCACTGGCATGTGATTAAGAAAGCATCCCTCAGGTTTGGCTGGTAAACCCTCGAAAAACTGCTCCAACATTGTGACTAAAGCAGCGGGCCATGGAACTCCAGGTGTATATACGGACGGAAATAGATCGACACACTGTAATGCACACCCTGACCGCATTAGTACCTCTTTCAGCTCGCGGAGGGTAGAATGAGTGTGAAGCCTATCTGCTTCTTCCCAAGAGAGAAGGGAAGGCAGTTTAACATACAATTTCGTCAACTTGGGCAGCGTAACACACTTCCAAACCCCATTTGCAATGTCTCCACGAGTCTCCAAGGACAAGAGGGAGGACAAGAGGGAGGATTGTGTTGAGTATTATCCGTACGTACGAGGTGCAGTACCTTGCTTTGACATCTCTTTATTGGTATACGCCGTTAGCTTACTAGATACTGTACAGTTGGTACTATACCACGCTAGACGGCGTCTCCGAGCTCCCTCTGTTGGTTTTCATTACCCACTGAGGTGAGCTCGTTCTTATTTATTCTGTTTCTCTAACTTACGATATATTCTAGTTTAATTCGTTCCTACAGGTATATACAATATAGTTGGTTTTCATTACCACTGAGTTTAATTCGTTCCTACAGATTATGAGACTCGTTCTCTAATTAAAAGGAAGAAAAGAGAGAACAGCAACGAAACTTACCAAAAATGTCATTTGGGAATTCGCTGAACATACCTAGACTCCCGGACGAGAAACAGCTCGTCGGTGAAGATAACTGGAGACCGTTTAAACGGGATATTCTGTTCATTGTCCAATCGAAGGGACTAGCTGGCTATATCAACGGTACCATACCCAGACCACAGCCGACTACGTACCCTACTGTCTACCCGCAGATACAGCCTACACCATTGTATAGTCCGACCCCATGCTTTGAGGAATGGGAGTCTCGCGACAGGCTCGTTGCCGGGGTGGTTATCTCAAACATCATTGACCCAACTGGCCTGGGCATTGATGAGACTAAACGTGCTTCCGAGATCTGGCAACACCTCGTAAAACGCTTCGAAAAGCGCGACGAAGCCCGTATCCACCTGGCAGACACCTCCCTTCGTAACGAAAAATTTGATTCCGCTGAGTCAACCATGGAAGACCACGAGAAAAAGATGCGCAACCTTCTGAAGAAGGTAAACGACCTGGGAGGAACCATCCCAGATGCGCAATTCCGCCGTATCGTGCTCGCGTCAATGCCTACAGAGTGGAAATTCTATGTACTGAACACGCCGGGAACGTCGAGCGCTGACGCATTCACGTATCTCCATACTCTATGGATACAAAAGGAGGAGGAGAGGAAGGACGGGGAGAGGGACGCGAAGCGAGTCAAGGCACTCATGGCTGCGCACACACCAGCGAATCCTCCACCCCGATCTGCAAACCAGCAACCCTTCACCTGTCACAACTGTGGCAAACCAGGTCACATCGCAAGGAAGTGCTGGGCCAAGGGCGGCGGCATGGAAGGGCAAGGGCCTAAACACGGCCAACCGTACAAACCGAAAACCGAGCCAAGAGCAAACACAGCCGAGACTAACGACAAGGACGCACCCACGCCGATGGCCACGTATGTGATGTCCGTCAAAGCGCACAACGACTCGGGTATGTCAATATCCGTCCCAAAACCTGTACCCAGCGCTGACACTGAGGGCAGGCAACATAATCCCATTCTAGGGAACTCAGTTCAGCGAAGGGTTGGTGGCGAGGATGTAGATAAAGACGTACCTACTCATAAAATAGTCACGCCCGAAGACTGTATAGCTTGCCGGGGTAGTACATCGCTGTATTCGCCTTCCAGACCTGCTATTCGAACATTTCTTGACTCAGGCGCCTCCGAGCACTGCTGGGTACAAAAGTCAGACTTCATCGAATACAAGGAAGTACACGGACAGGGAGGAAGTAGTGCCATATCAGGCGACGCCGGGAAGTTTCAAATCAACGGTATTGGAACGATCCAGTTCATCACTCGCGTAGGTGATAACGAGAGGAAAATACAACTGAAGGCGGTAAAACACACGCCGTCCTTTGGACACAACCTAATATCCGTCTCCACCCTAGACAAGAAAGGAATGCGAGGTGAATGGGGAGATGGGGTAATGACAGTTAGAGCACCTACGGGTGAGGTCGTCCTTCAGGGTTTCGGCCAGAGGAAGATGTACGAAGTCGAGGTACTAGAGTCGGGAGCGGTATTAGCGAACTACTCAAGGTCGAGGGACAGACCAACCGATATCCTCACCTGGCACTGCCGACTGGGACACATATCGATACGTCGAATACTGCGCATGGCAAACCGGAAGCTAGTGGACGGACTAAATATATCCAGCCGCGATATCCGGGGCATGTGTGAAGACTGCCTATATGGCAAGGCGACGAAGCGTCCATTTGACGAGGTGCTAACACACGAGTCAGAGGTCCTAGAGCGAGTCCATATCGACCTATTCGGGCCAGCCCGTACCCAAACCCGAGGAGGAGCAAGCTACCTGATGCTGTGCACCGACGGTAGATCTTCATTCAGAGTACCGTTCTACCTGTCAAATAAACGAAAGGAAACTGGAGTGAAGATGCTACACGAATACCGGATGATGGCCGAGACACAGACGGGGAAGAAACTGAAAACTATCCGCATAGATGGTGGAGGCGAGCTGAACAACAGCCTGGTGGACGAGTATTGTGCAGAGCACGGCATACTCATAGAGAAAGTACCACATGATTCGTCTGCAGCAAATGGGGTAGCTGAGCGAGCTTTCCGCACAGTAATGGAAGGTACACGTACAATGCTAGAGGACTCAGGCATGCCATACTCGTTCTGGGGAGAAGCCTCATCCACATTCATATACGTAGACAACCTCGTTCCATCAGCGCGGCTCCCCGACACAGTACCAATCGAGGCGTGGACGCAGAAAAGACACAACATCGCCCACCTAAGATCTTTCGGTTGTGACTGCTGGGCAACGCTGCCACGGAGGAGAACGGATGGGAAGCTGGGCCGTCAAGCAGTCAAAGGAAAACTACTGGGGTACATGGGCAGAAGAGGGTATCGTATCTGGGTGCCAGAGACAAAATCCATCGAGGAGGGAGAGCCACACTGCACAAGGGAAAAGATGACAGTGGAGGATGGGGAGAGGACAACATCCCTACTGGCAACGGGTATAATGACCCTGAGCCTAACAGGCAGGTCAACGACCCTGCACCCGCGGTACAGGCACCCGAAGTACAACGACAGATACAGGTGCCACATCCGCATGATGAAATGAATGCCCGAAACGAGCCTGAAGCCCAAGTGCCACCAGCACCCGTACCACCAGAAGACAATGGTCCCCGCCGCAGCGCGCGCGGACACATCCCATCGCAGCGACTTTTGGAGAGCAGAGAGTACGAAGAACGAGAAGAGAGAGGACGCGTGACCGGTGAGATGTGGGCAAGTGAAGACGGTCCAAACCCACTAGCGCTGATTGTCGAGAGCCCATACAGCTTTGCAGCATCGGCGGGAGACCTCTGGGTACCGGCATCCTACAAACAAGCTATGAAACAACCAGAACTATGGTTAGCCCCAATGGAGAAAGAGTTCAACACGCTCAAGGAAAAGGAGTGTTGGGAGCTAGTGCCGCTGCCGCCAAATGCCAATCTTACCGGGGGAAGGTGGACATACGCCATCAAATTTGACGCCGACGGCAACCTCCTGAAGCGAAAAGCTAGGTATGTTGCACAGGGATACACTCAGATCCAAGGGCTGGACTACGACCAGACGTATGGAGGGGTAGCTCGCATGGAGTCGGTCCGACTTGTGCTGGCAATTATGGCAGTACTAAAACTATCCATCTTCCAAGTGGACTTCACAGCAGCTTTCCTCAATAGCCCAATAACACACGACGTGTACATGAAACAGCCGGAGGGATTTGTCAAACCCGGGACTGAACACCTAGTATGCAAGCTCAAGAAATCAATCTACGGCACAATGCAGGGTAGCCACGACTGGCAGGAGACGCTAGCTGCAGGGTATAAGGAAGACGGATTTGTGACATCACGAGCCGACCCTTGCATCCGATACCGCCGTGAAGGTGGGGAGTACACCATCACCAGCACATATGGCGACGATGTTTGTGGAGGGTCATCGACGGAGACAGGACGCGTCAGAGCTATCGACGACCTCGGAAAGCGATGGGAGGCAAATGAAGTACACACCAAGGTACTCCTAGGAATGACCATCACGCAGAACCCAGTCACAAAGGCGATTACAATATCTCAGAAGGCATACTTCATACGGATGCTAACACATTTTGGACTGGATAACGTACGGCGACGCAACACACCAATGCCGCCAAATGTTACACTCACTGAGTCGCCCAACCCACTACCAGAAGAAGAAGTCGCCTTCATGAAAGACAAACCATATCGCCCCATTGTCGGATCCTCAATGTGGGGTCAAGTATGCACGAGGCCAGACATGGCATACGCAGCGGGTAAGCTGGCGCGCTACCAACTCAACCCCGGGAGACAGCACTGGGAGTGCATAGAGTGGCTGGCCGGATACATCCTGCACACGCTCAACTACTCAATCACCTATCGCTGCCCATCCCCAACCAATAATGCTAAAGGCTCCGGGCTGAAACCGCACGGATACTCCGACTCGGACCACGGGGCATGCAAGGACACATATCGTTCTACATCAGGATATGTCTTCTTCATGGAGGTGCACCCGTATCATGGAGCTCAAAGCGCCAGGCAACTGTCGCACTCTCGACAGTAGAGGCGGAGTACATTGCGCTCTCGCGCGCTACGCAGCAGGCCGTCTGGCTAATGTCTTTCCTTTCGGAGGTGGATCTGAAGCAGGCAGGGCCCGTGGAGATGATGGGAGATAACTTTGGATCGGTATGTCTCACTGAGAACTCGAAGAGACATGCGTTGGTGAAGCATATTGAGATGCGGCATCACTATGTTCGAGAAAAGGTAGCGAGTGGGGAAGTGAAGGTGGTGAGGATACGGTCGGGAGAGAACGTTGCGGATATATTTACCAAAGCGTTGAACGGTACAGTCCACTCGAAGATGGTTTCTATTCTTGGGTTAGATCGTACGGAGTAGGGGGGGTGTTGGAGTATTACTCCGTACGTACGAGGTGCAGTACACCTTGCTTTGACATCTCTTTATTGGTATACGCCATTAGCTTACTAGATACTGTACAGTTGGTACTATACCACGCTAGACGGCGTCTCCGAGCTCCCTCAGTTGGTTTTCATTACCCACTGAGGTGAGCTCGTTCTTATTTATTCTGTTTCTCTAACTTACGATATATTCTAGTTTAATTCGTTCCTACAGGTATATACAATATAGTTGGTTTTCATTACCCACTGAGTTTAATTCGTTCCTACAGATCCCATACACTACAATCACCCCATGGCCATAATTTGAAGTGTTGTGCCTGTCTCTCTATGTGAGATTTCAAATCTGCACAATATACTGATGAGAGCGGAATAGGCAAAGCATCGCAGTCATGATATTGCGTGCGAATACAAACACCAATGAGGCATATTTCCTCTAGCTGGTTGAAAATCTGACCATGGTTTTCCTGAGTGAACGAGTCCATTAATATGATTAAGTACTGGTAAGCAAAATATGTCTTGCCTTGAAATGTTGTCGAACTTGAAAATCTGTAGTATAAAGTTGACCAGTCCTTGTAGTTTTGCTTCATTCCTGAAGACTATATCAATTTGGAGGACAGGTAAGGTACTGAAGGCACCGTAAAGGTCAAATGTCTGAAGCTTATACCGAAGGTCAATGCTGCCACTAGCATGAAGACAGTGATAAGCCCAGTAATGATAAGCATATGCAGTACTATCAGGCGGCCATATTGACCAGCCACTCTCGGGCTGAGTGTTGCTGATGATATCTATGCATCTTTGGGCGAGAAAGTCATGGTTGGATGGGTGTGTGCTACAGAACTCCATGGACCTCTTGGGATCACGTAAAAATTCAGTGAGAGACATATGACTGAAGCGGAAGGATGATTCAACTGGGGAAGGCTCCACAAACAGGGAATGGGCTCCAGAAAATGCTGCGGAGATTGTGCCTTTGGGAGAACCAATGATGTCGATAATCAAGTCTGATTTTAATGATAGGTGATAATTCCGGCTCAAATCACTGTTCTGACAGTGAACAATAGCCGCTAACATTCGAGAAATCAGTGTGGTGTTCTTATGGGTTGATAAAATCTGCCGGTAAAGTGCATCCAAGTCGGTAAATGGCGATTCATCAATATCATCAGCGAGAGGGGAAAGGCCAAGCACAATGTTGAGACGATCCGCTGGGACAGTACTATCATCATCAATGTACTTGAGTACTGTTGAAGCATAAATGAAGTGATTTGATGATTTTTGAACAATTTCTTCAATCTGATTGAAGGTGGGCCATGGACGAGTAATAGCCTCCATGGTTCCTGAATGGCGTTCTAGAATCTCTGTGCAGCGATCTCGTACAAAATTCCGGATATCTTGGGAGACCTGGTAATCTGAAGTGAGGGATAGCCGATAGCACATCACATCAAGTTTGGGATTGTTGAAAGCCTCCTTGATGCGAGGCTCAGGTCGACTGGTAATAAGAAGATGAGTGAAAGGGAGAGGGTATTGTTTCATCGCTTGGCTGAGAATGATACGTTGCTGGTTACGACTGTCTGAGCACTCGTCGAGTCCATCAATGATGAGCATTCTCTTTCGAGAGGAAATGTTGCCACTGTCTGAGCCTCCCTCAGCATAATTCCCCGGGAGAGCTAAGGTATCTGCATTGTAAGAAGCTGAACTACATGTGTTGCTCTGCAAGAAGATAATACCTGCAAGACTTGTAGTTGCGAAACTTCGCAGAATCGGAATAGACCAGTCTACTCCTTGACCTGGATTTCCTTTAGAGAAGATATTCAAGTCCCGTCCTATGGTTTGAAAAATACTTGCTCCAATGGAGAAATCGTGGGCACCAGTAAACATCTGGGAAAGGGAGTTGTTGTTGTGTGCCATGTTACTAGACAGTAGAGTCTAGTGCCTAGAAAGGATTACAGGGCGGAGGAAGTAGAAGTAACTGAATAGATGGAACGTGAGATCGGGATGTTCTCTGAGAAAAATCAATAGTTGTTTCTTGGTGTTTAAAGCTAGAAGTTCATCACAGCACGAATTTTGTTTGGACAATTGCAATAAAAAGATGGCAATATCATACAAGATATTCAGTATTGAGAAATTGTAATACTGGAAGAGAAGAGGGAACCAGAAGGACTTGCCAAAAGTTTGCGGGAAATGCGTTGATGATGATATTATTGGAACGTAAGTTGCTAGGAGCGGGTCGCTAGGAGAGGGCAAGTTTGAAACTCGAGTAAGCGCCCACAAAGATCTGAAACTCAAGTAAGCGCCCACGAGACTTTTAGGCGCCGATTTCAATCCAGACTTACATTCTGTCTTTTTGTTCAATATGGATTAGATATGGCCCCATTTATACTTGCCCTCTCACCTCTTCTCTCGGTAGTACTTTTCCCTTCGCAGGGCTCTACGCGCACGCCTTGCAGTGGTTGCACCCGTTTTTGACTTCACCGGCGCTCGGCTGATTGATTTGGTTATAGTAAACCGACCTGTATCGACTCAGTTGGTTCTCTCACTCTCCAAACACATTCAAGTAAAAATCTACTTACCAAGTTCAGCGGTTCACATTTGCGGTCAGGAAGCCTACTGGTCATGAGTTAACACTGGGATTGGAAATTGCGCCGCTCAGAGATTGGGTGATTGTGAAAGCTCAAGACCTTGCAGTTATTAGTATTGGACTATTCACCAACCTAACCACAGCAGCGCGGTTCGAAGATCCAATTAGTGGACGGCTTGAGGGTAGGTAAGCCCGATTAAGCCGTACAATCCTTGCTACAACTCAACAAATGTGGACTCTCGCTATCAGAACTTAGAGGACGAATTCCCTTTGCACCGCCGCACCCTATCCATATCCCGTACTTAACTCGGAAGTGAGAGAAGGGTAACATAGTTCATAAGGGAGTCGGACTCAGAGTCAGAGACGAGAATCACAGGACTTGGCGTGTGATTATTATTCAGGAGATTTTTGGAGCGGTGACGATGAGCTGAAGGTGCTGATGCACTGCAAACCAATTGGCGTCGTAACGGCACGAGTGCTTTGTGCCGTTTTGCAGATGAAGCACAGAAAGAAGCCTTCGTGACGTGTAGCCTATTCCTCGCCTCCTCCTCCTCCGTCATGGTTAATGGAGAAACACTCAATTGAGAGAGAACATCGAGTTCGACGGTTCAACCAATGAGCGTGGTTCACGCAACGTGTGGACCGGAATCCATACCGCAGATGGACAGCAGAGCCGCTGATGTAAACGACACCGATTCGGGTTTAGACAGTTCGGGGACAAGAGCTTAACTACCCTAAATAAAAGATGTTAACTGCCATGTCTTTCTATAACGCCCTTAGGCGAGAGTCTTACGTTCACACGAAAGAGCACGACAAAGGCTATGCGATTGTGTACTCGTAGTGTAGAAGAACTACAGTAATTTATGTAATTCGACTAGTTATAGTAATTGAAATGAATAGAATAGAAATGATATCTAATCGTAAGATAAGATAAGATAAGAGTCGCGATGCGACAAAAGTTAAGGCCGCGCCATAAGGCGCGGCCGGAAGGGAATCAGGCAAGATGGGGAGGAGGCGTTACACCCTCCCCCACTAGATTAGTACCTAGGGTACTAATCGAACGATATGATGGGATAAATCCCCAATAAGACGTATTACTGGGGGGATTATCCATCAGATTCATCCATCTGGGGAGACGTATCTCCAGATGATGAAGACGGTCCTGCGGGAGCAGGTCCAGATGAAGAATGAGCTGGGGCAGTGGCTCCAGCAGCGGTGTTGTTTGTCATCAACGAAGTCGATGCAATAGATGAAGCCTGTGGCACAGGCACAGGCGGCGGGTTGAATACTTGCGGTGCCGTAGGCACCACCGTTGGAGTAAGCTGGACATCAGTGATGGCCGGCGGACGATTGTCTATTGTACCCGTAAGGGTACGATAGTGATCGTTGATCCCTGCAGGGAGACGAAGATGAGGGGGCATACGTCCCTGAGTATTGAAGCAGCTAATGCTGCTTCCGCATTACGCGGATTGAATGTTTGCAGCCAGGTGGCTGCATACAAGCGGAATCTTCGAGATCCGCAACAGAGATTCCTTGCTCAGCAAAGAATCGGGCAACATCCTCAATGGTGCCATTGAGGTAATTAGCGAACGATGTTCGCGGCGGAGGAGGCGAGGCGATTGTAATTCGCCCCGTAGCCACTAAATGGCGATAATAATGGTGACGGAGGATAACCTCCGACGCCAACAGCAAATATCTGGACGATACGTCCAGAGGGGTTCCAGAAGGCGGATCAGGCCGCCTGGGGTTGATCAGCTGGCGTCCACGAATGGAGCGCTCGCTTACTGCACCGTCTTCACGGTACACGATGCCCGAAGGGCGCACGGTCAACCCTTGTGGGGTGACAAGATATGCCGCCCAGGCATCGGCCGTACCATGTCGGGACGGCGGTGAGAGTTCGGCTCGCGGTGCAGTGCCCGCAGGAGCCATTCGAATGGATGAGGGTCCGGCAGCAGTACTGCTGGACCAGCCTACAGGGGCGGGCTTCATACGGCCTTTCCCTTTTTTCTTCTTTTGGACGGAGTTTTCTCCATCCAGAGTGCCAGCAGTGATGCCAGCAGCCTTGTCCTGCTTAGCAGTTCGGGCAATCGATACGAAAACTGGTTCAAACCAGTTGACGAGCAGAGTTCGTTGTAACTCACTTATGTGAGTTAGATCTCCTCTTCGGAGGGATCGGACTTCCTGGTCTAAGACCCGGTATAGGGTCCAACGCCGTGAGGTGTTGTAGCCATGTCTACTCGCGAACGTGGGTTCGCGAAGTATCCTAAGATACCAGATGACTTCTCGGCTGTTAGCCGGGAATATAAGATTTTCTGCTCTAGCGAGGGTAGCCTCGCGAGCGGTGTGAATCCCATAAGAAATGGGAAGTCGTCGATTGTCATTGACTTCGACGAGATTGGCATCTTCGCCGTAGCGAATCCAGCCATCGGTGGCAAAGTAGCCACCATCACTCCTTCGATGAGGGAGTGCTGGCAGTACTGCCGGAGCGTCCTCCTGAGTTTCAGGAGGAATGGTAGAAGACGAAGCAGGATTGGTACTAAGTACCGCTCCTGCGTAGGAAGACGACGGAGCAGGTGCTCCTGTCGTTGATGGGTCCAGGTCCATTGGACCTGCGCTACTATCAATGTCGAATGACACTGAGTCGTCGTTAGACGAGAATACGGTTGAAGCCGGAGCTTCTACCCTTTGTCGTTTCCCAGACTGGCTTTCCTCCTCATAACGAGGAGATCCATGACCATGTCTGGTGGATGAATACCGTCGGTATCCTTCCAACTCATCTGAGTATCTGTCGCACCTCTCTTGGAGGCTGCGAATTTCGCGCGCTGCGTCATCGTAGTCGCGCTGTAGATCAGTATACCGTCTCGTAAGAGACGATAAGTCACGGCTAGCGGTGCCAAGCTGGATAGCCAGCTGCACCGCTGATTCGTTTTCGTTGTTCGACACGTTGTGTCGATGGTGTTGCCGGTAGTACTCCTCTTGAGCGTTACCAGCGGCGGTCCAACTAGGGTCCGCCATAACGAATGCCTCCGTCGAATGCTGGAGGAAGTTTTGGCAATGAGGACAAATCCCCATGTTCGAAATCTCGTGAAGACGACACCCTATATTAGGGTGGAATGTCCACGATAATTGGTGTCCAACGTTGTTGGATACCTGGTTGAAGGCCATCGATGATGACCCCGTACCTGCCATGTTACTGGCTTGTTGTAATCCCGCTGGTTCAGCAGGATATGCGTTCGCTGTGCCGAACACAAGTTGTGCTGGCGGGTTCGTCGACGCGCCAACCGTTCGTTGATTAGGTATCAACTGATTGCTCAGTTGAGCCGGTATAGAGGATGGAGATAGCGCTGGTTGCCCAGCGCCATCGTTTTGTCGTTGTTGCTGCCGAGGCAGCGACGGTGTTTCGTTGTCTTTCGACGGCGTGTCTTTCTCCATGATGGTGAAAGAGTAAGTTGGGAAAGATAAATTTTTCTTTCCCTTTTTATAGGCACGACATGAGGCGTTGCCCGATCGTGGTTGTACATAAGGTACAGCCACCAAATGTGATTGTCGGGGCAATCTTTTACTAAAAGAAGCAGATGCCGTTGCTTCTGTGTGATTCTATTATATAGAATATTTTGATTGGAATGGAGACCTAACCGGTCGTCCGTGGAAGTCGTCGCCAGTCGTCGACGCCTTGAAGTTCTAGATATCTATCTAGAGCGACTAGTTCCTTACACGTTGTGTACGGTTCTGTGGTGGTATCACCAAGATTCCATTTAATATGGAATAGTATTTTTCGGCCATCCCAATGATGTCCGATTATTTCATCGACTAACCATTCCACTGTGGATGGTTCGCCGAAATCGTATGGCTCTGCTACAGAGCGCATAGGGAATAATGCATCATCGTTAGGATGATGCTTGCGTATTAGCGACGCGTGGAAGTTATTGTGTATTCCACGCTTTGCCAACTCTGTTGGCAATCCGATTCGGTAGTTAGACGAATCTGGGTGTACCTCGACGACGGGGTACGGTCCTAAGAATTTTGGTAAGAGCTTGGTAGCCCTCCCCTCGGCAAATTTAAGTTTTTTGTCGATAAGTAAACTAAATCATTTAGTTTAATTTCGGGTTCATCCCTTCTGTGCTTATTAGCATGGAAGGTTTGTTTTACCCTTGCCTCGATAAGACTATCGTGGGCATCAGAGAGGTGCTGCAGGGCACGATCTGCGAATTCGCGTACACCCGGCGAGACTTTTGCATCGCTCGGGTATTCGCGAACCATGGATGGCATGTACCCTCCATCTACCTCGAAGGGAGCATACCCTGTGCTCTCGTTTACGCTGGAATTCAATGCGAATTCCATCATTGGGCATTTTTCTACCCAGTCTTTTTGGTCTGCTTCGACCATTGACCGTAAGATTTGGCCAATTGAACGATTTACTCGTTCAGTTATTCCATCCGTTTGGGGGTGGAATGATGTAGACATTAGGAGCTTTGCTCCTAGTAAGTGGTGTACTTCACGCCACCATCGTGACGTGAATTTCGAGTCTCTGTCTGAGACGATGGACTTAGGTAGTCCATGTAATTTTACGATCTCCTTTACGAAGATCCATGATAATTGCGATGCAGTTATCGTTGTTTTCACGGGTATAAGATGTACTCGTGAAGTCATCCTGCAAATGACTACCCACAGGTAATCATATCCTTGCGATTCTGGGAATGGACCTATGAAATCCATTCCAATTGATTCCCATGGTTTCGTGGGGATCGGAAGCGAATGTAGCAAACCTATTGGTTTGCGATTGCTTGTTTTAATTTGCTGGCAAGTCTCACAAGACTTGCAGAATTCTTCAATGTTGCCATTGACCCGTGGCCACCAATACCATCGTCGTACATAGTCGGCGGTTCGTTGTCCTCCGAAGTGACCAATTACTTCGTGAGCTTGTTCGGCTATTATGCCTTGCAAGCTCTTTCCATTGGCCGCTCGGCCAGACGGAATGCAGAGAACTATTTCTCCGCCACGATTTTTCGTGTAGATTAAACCATTTTCTACTGAGAATGGTTTATGGTGCTCAGGTTTACTGAGTACCTTGCAGAACAATGGGTCATCGGTATATAACCGCTTGACTTCTTCGATAATTCATCCCTTTCGGGTAGAATTGTTAGAGGTTCTACACCTCTAGGTCTTGATTGGAAGACATTAATGTCTTCCTTGTTTGGGAGGATTACTGGTACCTTTGGTACCTGTATTTCCGCATTGGCTTGCATTTCTGCAGCCTCTTCGTCTCGTCGTTCGACGGGTTCGACTATTGGATGTTGCGCCGTTTGTTTACCGCGCAGGCGTGATGAGCGCCTTAACTCTATATTGGCTAAGTGTTCCTTAGCCAATTCTTCGACTCTTCCTTGTGGAAGATCGTCCAGATTTTTGTCAATGCGTATATCCGCATTTACATATTCATGCGGTTCATGATATTCATGAATCACGTCAGATTCGTAGTAGCGCGATAATGCGTCGGCTACTTTGTTGGTTATTCCTTTGATATAACGTATATCAAAATCAAATCTGGATAGGTATTCCATCCATCGAGCTTGTCTACTGGACAATTTTCGTTGCGTTAGAAAGAATTCTAATGCTTTGTGGTCAGTGACCACATGAATTTGATATCCAAGAAGTTTATCTTCCCATTTGAGAAGAGCTTCGAGGATAGCTAGAGTTTCTATTTCGAAAACTCTATAGTTATGCTGCGCTGCAGTAAACTTTCTGGACATGAAGCCGGCAGGCCTACACTGTTGCCATGTAGGTCCTTGACCGTACATGCATCCGACGCTGGATACCGACGCGTCGCAGATGACCCATATAGGTTCGTCTTTATTAGTATTTATAGGCTTCAGTATTGGAGCCTTGGTTGCCAGTCTTTTGATGTGCTGAAAGCACGTTTCATGGACTGGCATCCATACGAAAGGAACATTGTTCCTTGTCATTATAGACAGTGGTCCAGTATACTGGGCTACATCTGGCATGTACGGGGCTATGTATTGTACTAACCCCAAGAATCGTTGTACGTCGTTGAACGTACGCGGAGTTCGCCATTCGCGAATCCTGTCCATCTTGTCGGTATCCGCGTGGATACCTTTATCGTCTATGGAGTGTCCAAGACAGTCCACTGTAGCAGAGAAGAGCTCGCATTTAGCGGCTCAAAGGAAGAAATGATGCTTCCTAAGGCGATCAAGTACATCTCTGATGTGCTTAACATGTTCTTCTAGTGTATCACTGAAGACAAAGATATCGTCGAGATATGCGTGTACATATCTTCCGATAGCGTTGCGAAAGATGAATGTCATCATTTGCTGGAAAGTGGCTGGGGCATTACAGTCCCCCATCATCATGACATTACTGACGAATGTCCCGAAGATGCAGGCAAATGCTGTTTTCCACACATCGCCTGCTTCAGTACGAATTTGTTCGTACGCATCACTAAGATCGATCTTGGATCGATACTTATGTTTGGCTACATCCGTTCGGATGTTATCCTGGTCAGGGAAAGGAGTGACATCCTTTACCGTGTTATCGTTCCGTTGACGATAGTCAATAATGGTACGTAGTGTACCATTTTTCTTTGGAATACAAAGCATAGGTGCAGCCTGCGGAGCAGGTTGCTGTATCCACCAGTTTGATCTGGTGTATTTACCGATTTTATCAGTAAGTTGCGTTTTTAGATGATCTGGGCACCTAGGCATATGATAATTATATCGCCGTTGTTCATCGATTAGTTTAATTCGATGATTGATTTCTCGTAGTGGTGGGAGTACCTCTGGTACTCCCCCGAGTATATCTTTATACTCATCGATTATCATCGCGTGGATCATCGGTATTTGATCATCCGTAAATGGTCCTTGCTTTTGTAGCGAGGAAAAGTCTATCGGGCTGTCCTCTTGAACTGCCTTGAATTCCTCGTCCCCTGATTCGGGTTCGGATTCAGGAGAATTGTCCTTCTCCTTTTCTCGTTGAGCTCTAAGCTTAACTTGTTTGCGCACACTCTCGGGAAACATTTCACGAGATATTTCTTGTAAGACTTCGACATAATTGTCGAGGTCTTCTGCCGATAACATAGTTGTTTTCGGTGTTTGTGATGAATCATTTTCATCATATTTCTCCAGTATTACTGGGAAATGGTGCGGAAAGCTCCTTGCGGAGCGTTGTAATTCTGAACGAAGATGTTCTTCGTCCACTATCGTCTCAATTTCCACTATTGGAATTTCATGTGAACAAACGAGGGGCTTAATGCCTCTATTGTGCATCCGGAGTCGAATAGCGTAAACGCTTCGACTCCCCCGATATTTACTATCGCTGTCATTGGACGACGATCTTTCGCTGGACCTCTATTTGGTCGCGGCATTTGTTTACTTGAAGTTCGAAAACCTTTACCTTTTTCAGGTTTTGGTTCTTCGTCTTCATGGTGACTGATAGCAGTCAACCAATCTTCATTCATTATGAATGAATGATAGTGAGGATCTATGGATAAGAATAAATCATCATCCATATCCTCTTCTATGCAGACCGGTGGTCCACAATCATCTAATGGATTTTTAAAATCCTCAGAATCGGTCTGAACCGGTTCCATTATGCGACCATAGTAGTCGCTAAAGTCATCGTCGTCGTCATATAGTCGACCAACATATTCATCCTCGTATGGTTCGAGGGTGTATTCTCCTTCGGACGATTCCTCGTCATTAGGATCAGTTATGTTCGGAGATTCATCATTTTGAATCTCTTCTTCAACTATCGGAGGAGATTCTATCTCCTCTTGTTCATCCTCTTCTTGGATGACATACATGCGGGGTTGCCCGTATCGTTCACAAGTAGGGTCATTTGCAAAATGTCCCGGTTTGCCACATCCGTAGCAGAGTTTTCTAGTGCTTGTGTCACTAGACGGTTTAGGTCTTGAACTCTTAGAGTTCGTTACCTGTCCCGTGCTTCTGAGTGTATTCTCAGTGCGTACGGGCTTCGATTTATTATTGGAGAAGCGATGCTTCACCAGTTGATATGGTCGTCCTTTGACGAGCACTGGACCATATTTATATGGTCCTGTACTACCACTTGGTTGTACTTTTGCTTCACGGCGTATTTGCTTAGTGATATATTTCGAGTCTTCCGAGCTCGGTTTCTTACGTGAAGTCACGTAGTAATCTTCGAGATGACGATTGTCCTCGAGTCTAGTAACCGCTTTGACCATCGTTCTGAGTTTAGCATACTCTGGAACGATGCCTTGGTTCGCTAGATGTTTCAGTATCGTAATGGGTAACCCATTAATGAATCGATTGCGCATCGCAGCCGAATTAGGCGGCTGCTGCATCCTTGCCGCCCATCTTAATAGGGTGGCATGATAATCTCGTACGCCTTTAGCGGGCGAGTATATTACTTGTTCAAAGTGCTGAGCAGCTTGATGTATTGTAGATGCTTGTACGCATCTATCGAAGATTCCTATTATGGCGTCTTCGAATTTCCAGGATATTGTGATCCTATGAGGTCCATCGACTTCGTCGTTGTACCAATCAAGGGCTTTGTCCTTGAGGAATAACCCCAATACCTGGAGGCGTGTTTTATCGTGGTCTTTACCACAATAGTGATTTACAGCCATCCATCTGAGAAGGATGGCTAACCATCTCTCGAAAATTTCTACGTCTGGCGTACCATCGTATGCCTCAGGCATTGGGAGCTTGATATTCTTAGCTCCGTCTGTATTTGTGACGGGTTTCCCCACTGCATGACGTACCATACGTCGATACACTCTGTGTACCTGGTGTTTCCATCGGGCACGACGTTCGTCATCCCCTGTTTTCTCTCGCAGTTTAGCTGCAAGTTTTCGTCGCACCTTACGCTGTTGCGATTTACTAAGATTTGCCTGTGGTTGAATTATATAATTCACCCAGGAATCGTTAGATGAGGAGTCAGAATCAGACTCCTTGTCGTTATCGTCTGATGATTCATCAGACCAAGGCGTACCTTTACGCTTCTTGTCTCTATCGCTAGAGTCAGAGCTGTCGGAGTTATCATCAGGATCTCCAGGTGTGCCAGAGGCATACCTAACTCTGCCACCCTTGTAGGGTTGCGACGATTGAGCTTGCTTTGAGGAGGTATTATTATACTCCCGATCCCAAACTTCTCGTGGAGTAGTTAGTTTGTCGACGGGGATGCCGTCGTCATTGAATCCTACCATCTGGTCAGGGAATGCATCCGGTATCATACCAGATGTTCTGAGACTATAGTTGTGTTGTCTCTGAATTGCTACGCGACTTTCCCAATCGCTCGTTATCCCGTTCGGGAGCGGCATACTAGGCGATCTTATCGCCGTCAGTGCAGTATTATTCTGTACTTCATTTATCAGTGGTACCGGTGTTGGTACTACTATTGGCGATGCCTGTACTATTGTAGCTGGCAGTGTTGGTAGTACTACTGTTTGTGGTACTGCTTGTTGTATTGTTACTGGTGGGATCACCGTAGTAATTGGCTCTTTCTTTACAGAAGCCTTCATTTTAGCAGGTACTGTTTGTACTTGCTGTGTAAGAGTTACCGGAGGTAACTGTTGTTGTGCGGGTGGTACTACTGTATGTATTACCATTGTGCTCGGACCAGGTCCTTGCGTGTTTTGTTGACGAACGACTTGTGTCGTTGTCTGTGTTTGTGCCATACGTACCGTTATCGGTGCTGACGGCGCTATCGTTTTCGTTTGTATTCCTTGTGTAGGAATACTAACATCAACCAATGGTTGGTTTTTACGATAATGTTCATTCAATTCTTGAATGAATGCTTCGTGAGCTTTGATAAGGGACTCATTTCTCAATGGTCCCACTATTGTTGACTCTGTCCGTTGGATGGGGTCATTTTTCCGTATACTAATTGTAGGCGGAGTAGGTAACGATCTCGGTCCTCTTGGGGCCGGAGACATTCTTCCTGTGAAGATGTTTTGCCTTATTACTGGAGAGTAACGAAGCGTCTGGGGTTCATTTGATTTACCCATTGTCGAGTTTGATAAGTCGATGACTGGGCTTTCATTTGCATGAACTCCTTTATTTGGCGTTTTGTTCGTTTGGGAAGTTTGATTCTTCCTCATCGTTACAAAGTTGCCAAAGTTATTATAGGGATCGCTTTGGCGATCACCTTCTTCTACAACCTCGGTTTCAAGGTTGTCAAATAGACCTTCACCTTCAGGTGGGTCTATCGGATCGAATGAATCCGTATGCCATACGTTATGTATTGGCTTGAAAGATTCTTTAGGTCTCCGATCTCGGGCACCTGGTGGTTCGTATATTCCCATCGTTTGACGGAACGGATGTGTGGTAGGCTTTATGCCTTCCCAACGACTTGTTTGTTCGTTGTCAGGCGGTAATGCCGCCTGTAATACCGCTGGCGTTACTGCTGGCGGTCGGGCTACGGGCATTGCTATGCTCGTAAGGTTACCAGTATCTGGTAACGGTCTGGACTTACTCATTCCGGATGGTCCGGACCAACGTTCTACCGCGGTAGCTATACGGTTTAGTGCTTGCGCACCTTGTCCATAGAACTGCGATAGTTCTTGCATGGCCTCCTTGAGGTCATTCATGTCTGCGAAGCCTTTATTGCTAAAGGCTCCCTGAGACTCATTAGACTCAGAAAGTTTATCGTGTGTCGTATTTGACGCACGCTCACGGATGTCTTCGACATCACTTACATTCTGCCTGTCGTTAGACGGCTCAATTTCAGGACTTTGTCCTGCATACGGTGGTAGTCGTGAACTATGACTACCGTCGTGTGAATTTATTGGTGACGTGGCATCACCATGTTGTGAGTGGCGATTGCTCGCATCTCGTTGGGACTTCTCTGAGTTCCTGTTTTGGTCCATGTGATCGAACTTTTGTTGATTTTGCTTGGCGCTTTTGATGCGGAGTAAGAGTGGTGATAATTTTTTAGATTACTTTATAATTCTAGTCGAGTTTTTATTACTTCTCGTAGTTTTGTGCACACAATCTTTTAATAAAGATTTTTGATGCTCAAAAAAGTATAACGCCCTTAGGCGAGAGTCTTACGTTCACACGAAAGAGCACGACAAAGGCTATGCGATTGTGTACTCGTAGTGTAGAAGAACTACAGTAATTTATGTAATTTGACTAGTTATAGTAATCGAAATGAATAGAATAGAAATGATATCTAATCGTAAGATAAGATAAGATAAGAGTCGTAATGCGACAAAAGTTAAGGCCGCGCCATAAGGCGCGGCCAGAAGAGAATCAGGCAAGATGGGGAGGAGGCGTTACACCTCCTCAATCTTCTCCTGTCCATGCTTAATATGCAATGTTTATTTATTTTAATTACCATAGTCGTACCTTGTAGTTAGTGGTTCTGCAATATAATGGTGATTTTTGAATGTAGCTTATGAATTTTGCTTGAATTAAAGTGTGCTTAGGACTACATTAGCTTCATTCAAGCAGACTTGTAGTACACTCATGCACACTTAAGGTACACTTCTGATATGCTTCGGTGAACTTGATGTAATAGTACTACACCAAAGTACTCCTAGGTGGGCTTGAAGTTTACCTTCTGATGACTTGAGTAGAGTTGGAGGTGACTTGAGCAAACTTGGTATTGATTTAGCTCTGATTTGGGCATGCTTTCAGTCAACTGTAGCAAACTCCAACAACTTACACAGAGCTTGAGTGAACTTGAAGTGAGTTTATAAGACTTGAACAACACATTGGTGGCTATAGGTTGACTTCAAGATGACTTGAGTGTCTTCAGGGGTCCACTCAACCCAACCTGGTTAACTTGGTCATGACCTGAGCAGACTTGAGTGGACCTGGGGTCAACCTGAGTAAAGAAGACTTACAGACCTGGACTTTTGTGGCTTGAGCGTCCCACTAAGCTTATGTGCTTTCAAGCCGCTTATGGGGCTACAGCTAACATAGGTATGCTTGAGCCTGGGGGGTATTTTCCTGATGTTGCTGTCGCCGAAATCATCCTGGTCCATCATGCCCATACCTCCCCCGTAATTGTCACCACCTGTATCATCACCAGCAGGGGCATCGGCCATCGCCGCAAAGGCATCTATGCCATCATCGCCATTGTCGTCTGCCATGGTGCTGTCTTGGAAGAAGGTAGTTTCATTGGTGGCCAAGGGGTCTTGGGCAAAACAGAAATCGGAGAGCTCCTGGGAAATGACTTTACTCTTAAGCATATCAAGGTCGGGAAAGAATTGAGCTGTAAGTAGAATGTTCAATGAAAACAATCATATAAAAGAAACAAGGTACAAACCACATAGTTGGGTCAGGTCAATTAAATCGTTGGGCTCCTCAAAATTCCCCTCTTCTTCTTCAGCCTTACTCATGGAATCACTTGCATCAAAGACGACACGTAAAGTTCCGTCCTGGCCAACACCCAAACTCAAGTGGTTCATGAGTAGGGCCTGAGCACCTCCCTCGTCAAAATCTGTGCAGGTTTTTTTGGAAGAGAGGATTGATGCTAATTTCTAAATCAGGTTTCTTATTCTTCAGTTGCGCGGTGTCGACAAGTTGAGTAGTGCGATGCGTAGCTCTCTTCTTCTTTTCCTTGTTCAGTTCTCTATCAGGATCATCCGAGCCTGCATTGTCTTTGTCATTGTCGTTGATATTACCACCAGATGCTAGGTTGGAGACAAGTTTGGCCGTTTTGCTGCCTACACTGTCGACACGGCTGGTCCAAATCTTGACACAACCGTCAAGCGTGCACAAAGCGCGTTGAAAGTTGATCAAATCTGATTCTCACATTTACAAGCTGGTCACTATGGTGTACCTCAGATCAAAAATTTTTATTTTATTTATTTTTACAGCTGATTTATGTCCTTAGTGAATGTGACATATTTGGTTGCAAGTGAGTGATTGTCCACACTTTTCTCCTTTCTCTGATATAATTTTTTTGCTCCCTATCCAGAAATGACTATGATCCAGAAACAGCCTCATTCACAGACATTCACAATGAATTCTATGCGTTCAACTACAACAACAAAACTGATAACTGTCCTGTATGTGACATTGTTCAAGAAGAAAGCAATAAGCAGATTGCAAAGAGCAAAACATCACTTGCATTTGGTGGACATGAGTTTCATGTTCATGACTATGTCCTCTATTCATCTTGTGATGGTCCCGGAGATATTGGCCAGATTGTGTCCTTTGATTTCCCGAGAGATACATCTTCGGAACCTATTATGGTTAGTATGAAGAGACTTGGCCGGATATCATCTCTAAAAGAGATTATTCCAGAGGAGGTAGGGTTTGAAGGTCCAATCCAATTCAGTTTATTCACCAAAAATTCAATGAATCATGAATTGGACCAGTCCATAAAATACCTAAATCTGTATGAATCATGGACCTGCACTGATTCCACTGGTCCACTGGTCCAACTCATCATGGTTCATGCAGTTTAAATCAGTGCAAATTTAAACTGGTGCAGACCGGTTTAAACTGATTTAAACTGTACATGCATGATATGTAATGAGTGAAACAACATAAGAAACTACTATAAAACATTCAAGTATCTATGCTCCAGGCTGCTTTACACTGCTCTGTTACCATTCAGAAATGCTTTCCAGGTTTGGCAGTCATTGGTTGCCTGTTAAAACAGACCATGGGTAGTGCATTGTATCAGGACTGGCTCTTGGACTTGTTGCATGGCACTGTTCAATAGGTTATGAGTAGTCTTTCCAGGCCCAGTCTTGTATTAGGTCTTATTGTTTGAGACCATTAGAAAATATAAATTTTATGGATAAAAGTTGGAGAAAATA
>JADNRY010000874.1:0-22993 GCA_015501585.1 Rhodocollybia butyracea | reverse complement strand
CTACAGATTTTTCCTCCATAGGAATCATTCTGGTTAATATAGACTCAATGCGATCCAACCTGGACTGAACATCCTCCCGAAGACTTTTCAACTCCTGTTCCAACTCCTTTCTCGATCCCTGTACGGCCTGAACTCGTTGTAATGCATCATCCGTCTTCTTGTGCAACAAGGTCAATTGCTGCTCAATGTTCATACCCTTGTTTGTTTGCTCCTGCCTCGAGTAGCGAACGAGAAGGTGGGTATCATGATGTATTTCATCCACTCCGCATCTGTTGCAAAGAAGAACCGGGTCCTCTCCTGGGACGACAAAGTTGATAATATCCACAACCAGTGAGAACTTGAACATACCTGAACTACAATCGATACAAAACCAAAACGGCGAGACGATCTTCCTCCAACATATCCGGCAGCCAAGCTTTTTGTCTGTGGGTGATTCACGGTCGAGAGCCTTGACCTTTGACCTCTTCTTAGCCATGCCTTCCTCCCAGATTGCCTTGGCCTCGTTGAGCCCTCTCCTGGCACGGAACAAGGCATCAGACTCCATACCCAAATGTAGTATGCTCGGGAGTCTGAGCAGACCATGAGACAGCTCATGAGGTTGTGCAAGCTCACCCCGCTCTGTGCGATGAGTGAGAGAATCAATACACTGCACTGTAGAGCAAGATCGACGTGACCTCTGTCCGTTCTAGAGCACGTTACGCAGATGACCAGGTTACCGATGATATTTCCTCGTTCTTCACCACAATTGTCACAATACGCTCTGTCTGTTATGTCAGTATAGGTGATATTCAGCATGACAATCATCCACCGATGATGTGGTCCCTCCTCTTCAATCGTGTCCTTTTCTTTATCCCACTCGATGTAATAGTTTCGCATGGCATCTGGTAAAACCTTCTTAGTGAGCACTGAGCCAGCGGTACTCATACTGTTTTGCCGTCGCCAGTATATGTCCCCCATCATGAAAGCCGATTTGACTCTGTTTCGGGTCAAATCTTCATCCAACAGGTCTCCCAGGTCGCCCACAGGTTCGTAATTGCGCGCATGTGCGTCCCGAAGTTGTTGACGTGCAATTTCGAAATCTGTGGCCGTATCTGAGAAAAGATCTGTAGGGTGAACACAAATGGCGGACTGGCAGACAAACGGGCTGATAGGACGAAAGCAGAATCGACGTGGTTTCGGGACGTCATCAGATACATCGGCCTCAAGGTCAAGTTTCGTTAAGAATCCAGAAAGCTCGCCAGTCTGCCGATCGAAAGTACCGACGTAGTTCCATCTCAAATCTGGGTCATATTCCTTGATGAATTTTACATGAATCTTGTCCGATTCCGAGTCCATGGAGAAGGTTCCCGAGATGGAGAAACTTCCACCATCGAAAATTAGTCCCGTCTGCATCAAAATTGGAGGCTCCTAATGGTGAGGCTCGGAAGGTGTAACGGTGCATATAAGTAGCCGACCCAGCATTATCTTCCTCGATATATCCTGTCCATTCGCGCAGACTGTAAACAGAATAAATAAGCAATGTTGTGAGAAATTAGAATAGAACATATAAACCTACATCTCTTGAGCAAGTTGGGGGTTATCCAAAGGCAGTGGTTCAGCCGTACTCAACGTCTCTGAAGGAAGTGTCTGACTGGGAGGAAGGTCCTTTTCATGCAGAAGTGGTGTCGAGGCATCGGTGAGAATGCTATTCCCTGCCGCATCTCCTGCAACGTTACTGTCTTCAGAGACCACTCCTGAGACATTACTGTCTTCGGAGACTACTCCTGCAACATGACTGTCTTCGGAGACTATTCCTGCAACATCGTTGTCTTCGGAGATTATTCCCGCGACATCGCTGTCCTCGGAGACTACTCCTGCAACATTACTGTCTTCAGTAACTATCACAGAATCATCGCGAAGCTCCTTTTCTATAGCTTCTGTCTCGTCTTGATCGACAGTACTAGTCCCGTAGAAATCATCTAGGAGATCCAGTTTCGTCGGGCGTATAATTGTGCTCCTCTAGAGCGTATTGATACTGATAAAGCTCACAGTCAGGAAAACTGTAGGTAATGAGACTCGAGCATACCAATCCACAAGCAAATATTTTCAACTCTTGTTGAACGTCGCGCCTCTGGTGCTTAAAATTGGCTATGGAATTTGCAGTAGATTTATTATGGTTATCTAGAAGCTTCAGGACGTTACAGACACACCTTGAAGAGCTCCAGCGCGATTCGTACACTCTGTCCATATTGACCAGATGGAGGTAGTAGCATCCTGGAGGGCTTTTACGATGGAAGAAGGCGGAACACTTGTACTTGTAGAAAGTTTGATGATCTTCAGGTGTTTCTTGAGGAGAATGTCTAGTAATGGCAGAAGTGACTAATTTTCCAGGGTGCCGTCAGCAAACAATCTCGGATGAAAGACCCAGGTTGACCTGTTCTAACGGTCCATCAAGTATGACCCGCACAGTTGCATCGTCTGTAATCTTGTATCCTGTTGTTTTTAAACTTTCTTCTAGCGACTTCTTCTCTTCTTCGATATATTCAGTGAAGTAAGATGAACAGTCTTCAAAGTCGGATGAATTCTCCAGGTTCACTAAGCCCATTGTCATAACCATTACCCCCGACCACATATAGCTGAGATAGTCGTCCACAGGCCGCCGATTCTTGGGTGAAACTTGCTGGAGCACGCTAAACATTGCACGCAAAGTGGAACGAATCTCGCGGTAATATATCACCATAGATGCTTTCCAACCTATAGCAACGTCAGCTATGTTGCCAGTGTTATTACCAGTAAGTACGCCACTCACCTAATGCCCAGTACGCGATCCACTTGAGAAGGCTAAGTACATTGTCAAGTCGAAAATATTTGGGGTACGCAGCCAGCTTACCTCCAACCATCAGGTCGTTCCTGACAGAATGCTTCTACCTCTTTAACAGTAATGAACCCCGATGTGTCTACATCGATTGCGTCAAGGACAGATCTCAAACAATCAACCCGTAGGCGCGGGATTATCCATTCGTCGGACGGAAGGATTGTCGCGCGCGTAAATTCGGTGTCCTTCTCAAGGCGTTCTTCTGAAGCAGGGTGGTTCCGAAGCAGAAATTTGGATCTCTCTTTACGTTTCAGATGGTGGGACACAGCCAGACTGTCGTGATAAAAGTCACGTATAGCAAGTACGAAGTGTGTGCTTTTGACGCTTGCTCGCCAGTTCTATGAACCATTAGAAGATAACGGATAGAATTTGGTATAAATATACCATGTACTTCCACACCCTGGAGATATTCTTTGAAAACGAAGATTACTACGATAGATTGAAATAGAAGGAAAGGATGCCCACCTCATCACTGATCATTGCCCAAGGGCCGTCTGAAAGTGATGCAATGACTCTATCTCCTGTGCTTCTTACAGTATCTTTCATCTCTTTTGCCTCCCTTCTGAGCCTTGCTAATTCAATAGTGAACTTCGCCTCCAAGTTGCTAACATGTTCGAGGATCTTGTCCACATCCATATTCAAATCACCCTTCAATCTCTTGAGTTGTTCATCCTGAACAGTCTTCTCTTGTAAGGCCAACTTGTACCGCTGCGATTTCGATTGATCATTTTTGATGGATTTTTGTTGATTAGGGGCACTGAAATCTTGACCCTCGTTCTCAATATCATATACGGCACAGAGCGCATCGCGGTCATCCAAAAAGGCGACTTTGGTCTGGAAGGAATCAAGTTTTTGGGAAATCTTGCGTTCGGTACTCGACATGAGCTCTTTAAGCTGGAAGACTTCCGTATACATGTCATGGACCCTATATTCTAATCGATTAAAGATGTACCTTGAATCATAACTTGCCAACATACCTTTTCTCTATCACAACTTGACCTTCCTTCACGTCGTCGATAGCATGGCTAGTATGGATTGCAATGTAAAGGTTTAAATCACTCTTCCTCTTCGTGAAGTTATCAGTACAGTGAATGAACTTTTTTGTCCACTCCTCCCCCTTGTATATTCTAGCAATAGACCGGGTCTGATTGAAACCCTCGCAGATCCGCTGAGCTTCCATGATATCCTTCTCAATATGTTTGATTAGAGACTCCACAGACGATATGTGAGATTTCCCCTCGTCAGGTAAAGTCTCGTATCCATCAACGATATTATCGGCACTGGTTTATGTCCGGTTTATCAGCAAGTAACAAGTGAGAGAGGTGGAATACGCACCGCAGAAGCACAGCTAACATATCCCTCATCTCGACAAAGAGGAGCACAACCTTCCGGTGGTTTTCTTTTCTCTTCTTCTCCGCTGCATACATGGCCTTGAAAGGCAGAAACGCAACTGAATACAGATGAGCGGAGAATTTCTGATCAAGTATAATATTGCGCACTGGTAACAAAAGGGTGAATCTGGCTCGTCACGCTCTTCAGCTTCATGCAATCAGCCAGACGAAGACGACGCGCACCGTCGAAAGTTCATTCATTATATCAATGAAAGGATCAATGAATTGGGAGAACTGGCCACCATCGTCAAGGCAGCTAAGAGCAGATGCAATGGGTTCGCCCGCATCCATGGCCGAGTCTAAGTTATCGTTTACATTTTCTATACAAGGGACGTGTCGACAGAGATCAGGAACAGATAGCACAGCAAGGAAACACGTTCAAGACGCACCAAATTTTTTACTGAATTTACTGAAGAAGCTCGTTTCTGTCCGTGTGATAGATTTTGCTTTCAGGCCGTCCCAAAGCTTGTACAGAGTCTCGGAGCGTTGACGTTGCTCAAGCGATGTAGAAGGCTGGGGTACAGGTATATCCATGCTATCACAAACTCAAACTTGAAGGATCCGGTACAAAGGGACAAGTGCGAGAGCAGGACGAGTAAATCGATGGAGGCAGTCAAATCAACGTCAAGGGTAGGACAGATATATTCTCTTTTGAAGTGCACTAGTGCATTGATTAACTATATTATGTACCATTAGGCTGTGATGGAAGGTCTCCAGGATGACAGATACGCAACTTTAATCACTCCAGATTGTACACCGTGACGAAGCATCACTTTGGCGCTCCGTTCTCCATTCTGCGAAGAACACAATCTAGGTAACTGGCACCACTTCGTGGTCTGTTGACGAGTCGACGAGGATCCCCCTGGTGGCACATTAAGACCAGCATGTAGTCAGCAGCCATGTCCCTTTCTGAATTTCCGGTGAAAGAGTTCCATTGTTAGTCGCGCACAATCAGTAAGCCAAGCTTAACATGTTAGTAGTATAGTTCAATGGCACTTGAGTCTAGGCATCCACACTGAGCATGTCTGACCCGAGTTTGTGGCTTATTAGAGCTTGAAATTGAAAGTGGAGAGCAACTCAGAAGCGCGCGCTAACTTATGAAGCATCTACTATTCCTTTGCCTGAACTTTTCCGTGGCAGTCGCATAGCTGCTTCTGTACAGTGCCCACCGCGCTCCGCAATTGTCGGTTTTCCCCGTTTCAATTTTGTGATTTCGTACAAGGATGGTAAAGTTTTGAAAAACACACAGTGTGCGTCTCTATTACTTAGTACTCAGTCCTTACTTGCATAACCAACATTGTCGCGGACACTGCAGAGTCCAGTCAAGACACAAAATAGTACTCGATCATGTTTTAGTTCTCCACAGCCCGAAGGACGGAGAATGAGGGATAAGCTGGGATGAGGGACTCGAGTTGGGATGGGGAGCAGCTCATGGATCCGTGAGCGCACAAACAACTACATCACCAACTTCTTTTAAACGCCTTGAGAAGAGGAACCAAAACACTACCGGGTACTTCTTCCCCCGACTCGCGAGTAAGTTTCGATTGACAATAGCCCGGATTTATGCGAGGCAATAACGACAGTTGGATTGGGTGAAATGAAAGACCAGATACGGTGATATTGCAGAACAGTAAGGGAGACTGAGTCCGCGGAGTAGATGGGTCAGACTTCGACTAGCCAGTTCATGGACGAAAGTAACGGCGAGAACTAGTAAAGAGTATTGAGAAAGTTTCAATAACATATGACATACGTCTGACAGAAAACGACATAATTCTGGTTCACGATATGAACGAACTGTGGGGTACTATCCGCATGGTATCCTCTTTGTTCAGAGCGAGAATTCTGGAAAGAATCAACAGAAGGAAAATAGTGTACATCGCTGAAGACAATGATCATGCTGCAATTCATGCAAGAAGTAACTTCCGAGCTTGAGACCTTAATGAGGTTTGGGAGGAGAAGGACAAGCACTGGCTAGAGTGCTCGATAAAAATTGACTTGAAAGATACTCGAAGGCTGATGATAACAAACAAGTCACACCATTGATGCCGGTACATAGCCGAATGCCTAAATTCGTTGGTCAATTTGTTTTGTTCGACTTTGCTCATACTTATCTTAGCTATTCAATATCAGCTTTCGAGGCGAATTGCTTTGTTACCTCAAGGCCCAAGCCGTTAGTCGCCCACGTTATGATGGTGATCTTTTCATGGGCGTGCAAGGTTCGCACAGAAACCAACATATCCTAAGCCGCGCCATGAAAGCAGCTAGTTAAAGGTAAGATATCGAAGGTAATGCATTGGGGCCCCAGTGGCAATGTGCCTTTCCCAACCGTTTCTCCCACTGAAACACGCTGGCAGACGTATAATTCAAATATTCTCTGAACTATTGCTGTGCGTGCTCTGAATTCACTGTCTGCGCTATTCTTTTTAATTAGGCTGGCAGCTGGCTTTCGCAAATTGGCGTCCCCGTCCGGACTAGCCGTCCATCGTGGAGTGCAGGGCAGGAAACTGAATGCTCTATTTTGTCCTTATTTTCTTTCGACAGGCACAACTTTCCAGGCATTCCCTCAACGTCGACGTTTTGAATCGTTCAACCGAGCCCTTTGTGACCCACCTACCACTTCAGTACAAATTCAACATCCTTGAACGACTTGCCTAGGAATTTGATATGGCCCCATCGAGCTTAAGGACGGGGATCTCAGAGGTATACCGGATACGCGATGTGTCCTGATATTCGCGCTATCGCATGCCTTTTTTTATTGCCATTCCCATGGATTTTCTCTATGTAGGTCGAATTTTTCTCGCAGCCAGACTATTATCGTAATAGCATCGTTGCATCCACTTCCCCAAGGTTCCAGCGAGGTTTTCGCTCAAGTCCTCGGGTCAAGGGCTTTCTCTTGACACTTTCCCTGACTTAAGATTTGCATTATCATTTATGCTTGTGTCTGTCTGTACGCTGGTCAGTTACTGCTCCCATCATCCTAGATCCAGGACGTTCGACTGTATATTCCCGTGTTCTTCTGACAAGAATGGTGCGTCTCAACAAGGGGCCGGAGCAAATTTAAGCCAACGTCCAGTGAAGTTCTACTGTACTCGATGGACGTTCTGGACACAGCGCCTCAAATCTACGTTTAGAAATCCGATGGAATGACACAGAAGAGCCCAAACCGACGATTGACGTGCTCAGCGATGTACTGCGATTTTATCTCCTCTGCGGCACTGCATCTCTCCTAGGTGACAGTCATTTTCGATCACTGTTGGCTTCATTCATACTAAGTACAGTGGACATTTTCTGCAGGGAGGTTGCAATGTGTATTCTATGGCAATTGAGTTAGTCGCTACCATGACCAAGGGATAACGGCACAGTTCCCATCATACATTCGTATCTTATAAGACAAGGTTCCAAAAGTTCTGTCACGTCCCCACAAAAATGCCGTTTGTCGAAGTCTCTTCGTCAACAGGCACCATTAAATTTCATTACACAATCAGTACCCCAGCGTGTGCGAACGCAGAGACAATTGACCCTCATCTCCCAGTCGTGTTGTTCTTTCATGCATTTGCTTTCCATACCATTTTTCATTGTATGTATTTCCTACCCAGCGTACTTACCCGGCGGCATCTATTAACTCCTAACCTAGCTCAGTTTTCAGATGAACTTTTGAGAAAGTTCAATCTTGTTGTATTTGACCTTCGTTGGCATGGGTATACTGAATGCGACACAGTCCCCACCTCTTACGGGCAAGAAAATGCAGCCGAAGATGCAATAGCGTTTATGGTGCGTAGCTTCGTTATTGTAACAGCCATTCTAGACTTAGTATTATTGTCTTCGAGGATGCTCTCCAACTTCCGCCTTGTCACTTTGTATCCATAGATATTGGAAGTATGGTTGCCTTACAAATTGCAGTTACAAAACCTGAGTACGTACGATCGCTTTTTATCATGTCTCATATATGCCTGGAAGAGGTGAGGGATACGCGCATACATTGAAGTTTTTGACCCAACTCAAAGCTCCCCTAGCTTCCTGGCGTTGCAGAGGGAAGAACAGAACTATATGATTTGTACATGTCTGGCACTCCTGGGGCAGAGCTTGACGTTGCTTTAGGCTACACTCAGTACGCTTTTAGCAGCAACATGTCGAATCTCGCAAATGCGTAAGTAATATTCTATCAACTAGGTACTTATTGCGCTACTACGCTGAAATTTGATAGTTTATTTGCCGCAGCTTTACCTATTGACTTGAAAAATTGGTCCCCAGAGCACTTGAAAGAATACCGTCTAGCGACATACGACATTTTCCTACATCGTAAAGCTCATTCTCAGCAGGCCTTATCAAGAATATCCTGCCCTGTCAAGCTCCTGCATGGAAGCGGTAGTGTGGTCTATCCTTCTGACTACAGTCGTGAACTTTTTGAATCCATGCAACGCGCTGGGCTGGATGTTTCGTTTCATGCTGTACCAAACGCACCCCACTATCTGTGCGCCGACCATGGAAATGAGTGTGTACTTCTTACTGTTCAGTGTTCATATCTAACGCCGTTTCACTTGTTACGCCTAGAGTAAATCCGCTGATCCATGACTTTATTTGGGAGAATATCGTTAATAAGGAGGGTATTTTCATCCCTACTTACGTTGTTTCACCTTGGGATAAACTTCTACGAGAATATGGCTGGGACCCTGACAGGAAAAATAACTATGATGACGAAGATATCACCGTCTCGTTCGTACGTCCAATGGGGTTTTGCTTAGCGTTACAATGCTGACAGTCTCCAGCCATCAGGAAACATCTAGAAATGCAAGACTGGCATTCCAAATCCGGCAGTGGATCATTAGAGTTGATTTTTACATTAATACATGGTTTTCGCTGTCGAAACTAAGACCAGAGGACTGGAGTTCGTATCTTGAAGCCTACTTTAAAGTGCATAACAAATCCTGTATACAAGGGTGCAAAATAACAATTGTGTAACTAATGCTCACTGCTGAGTGTCTTAATGAACATTCTTCGGAACCATAATGCGGGTGCCTGGACCCAGCTTCTCTGAGCCAGTTCCGACTCAGAAAACTAAGAAGCTCAACTGAAAAGGTAATTATGTCTAAAATCAATTGAAAGGTATAAATGATAGCAAGATTACTTCAAGACCGGTTTTTTGGCTACAATTGCATAATAGGTGGTGTTGGCTTCGTCCGACTCATCCCATTCATTTAAGCAACCTTGGAGGAGTTGATCAAACTCCACTCCAGTTGTGACATTCCCATACCCTCCCCTAGCTAGTAATGGTGCTTTCATTCCCATCCACAGATCATACCACTGCTTACTACGACTGAGCCCATCATTATTCAAGGATCTGCGGATGGGAACACGTCGGGTTTCGCAATGAATGTCTATAAACCCTACACTCTCTAGGACAACAGGGAGATACACCCCCAAATCACCAATGACACCTTTTTCCTCATAGAGCGAAGTAATCAAGGACACAAGAAGATTTGAGCAAGGTCCCACCCCAAATTCAAGAGATTTGGCTTCAACTTCAACTAGTTCAATCCATCCTCCAGGAACAAGTGCATCGAAGAGCTGTTTGATGGCTATGTTCCAAAGCGAGTCATTCATTGCAACAATCAGGAAGCGTTGGTGAACATAGGAAAAGCTGTTCCGCCATTCCTTGGGTAGATTGGTTACAGATTGAACAGAGAAATGAATGTTTGATGGATATTTCTGAGGAAATTGCTTGTCGGATATATCGATACACTCGATATCAAGTAGCGAATTGTTTTGGGCACTGAATGCGGCGTTGAACTCCAAAGCCCAAATTCCTTGAAAAGTTGAGCATCAATCATCGTTAATTTTCACCTGTATTGCAACACACCTGAGCCTGCTGCACTTTCAAGGACCCGATCTTGGGATTTAAGGCTCACTGGGGCCAGCACTAGCCGATCTTCAAAAGCCTTTGTAAGGATACGGTGCTGAAGGCTCAGCCTTCAAGGTGATATTAGTTAGTTGAAAATAACGGGTAATTAAATACTACGCAGTGTATTACCTGGCTGTTTCAAGACTGTCGTCAGGAAGAAGATATGATTGCACTGAGGCATAGTGTCGTGCGGGGCTTTCCTCCATTTTTGGCTGGACTGGCTCTGACAACCCGACCTATTTATACTGTCATCGACCAAAACTTTGAGTTACCTTTTCAGTGTAATAATAATCTTCAGGATTCAATTGATCTGCGGTCTTCAAGTCTGGAAACTCCGCCGAGAAGGAACTGAGGAACGCTAAAGGGCTGCTCAATTCCACTCGCCCTCTTACTCACAAGTCACTCACGAGTGAAATCAAATGCAAGCCGGTAGCGCCGTCTGATCTCAACAGGGTCTTGAGTCCGGTAGAACAGGGTAGAGCTCCGGTTGCTCGCTTCAGAACAGCCCACCCCTTCCGTCACTTGTTTCTCATCATATCAGCTCGCATTTGATTTCACTCGTGAGTGACAGGCGAGTGGAATTGAGCAGCCCTTAACCTAGGCTACAAAATCACTGGGTGAACACATGCATCATGAGGTCGTTCATGATCAACTAAACGATTCTGACCCTGACGATACTAAATATAACTATTATTTTTCTTGGGGACGGGAGAAGGTCAGCGGCCACCGAAGAATCTCGAAAAATGGGCTCCTCTTGAAAGGTTAGATTGGAACGGTTCTGATGGCGTTGCTTCCGAAAAGTGGAAGGGGCCTCCCGCACGATATTAAAACCGTGGGTAGCTTTGTGTCCAAGTTCGTTCTTGAGCTTAGTTGCAGAAACTGGGTACATATGTAATGCTGATTAATTAACATGAAGTATTAGTATGAGTTTAGATCGCTTGTCTAACCGAGAAGGCAAGAGAAAGAATAAATCGGGGAGTGTGAAGAGAAATCCACATACTGCCTGTCAATTTTGAAGAGATGAGGGCGCTCAGGCTAGAGGACATCGGTAAGCATAGGTTTTGAGGTTGGATCAGTTCCTAGCAATTCCTAGTTCCTAGTTCCTGTTGCGATAGACTTCAAGACGCCGTAGCCAAGCCAAGGCACCAAAGGTACAGTGAGTTCGAGAAAATGACACCGACGAGTAGACTTCGAAGTTCGAAATAATACTTCAAGTTATTCATTGGTTTTTCAAGACCAAATGGCCGACTCCATCGGGAAACAGTAACATGATGCGTATCCCTCACTGATGTGTGTGTAGCTTCCAGTAGTGAAGAATGCCATTATCGAATCATCCAGTGCTTAAAGCTTGAAGTCTATCAGCAGTCATAATGTGGAACGACCTTTCAGTTTCTTCCCTGCGCTATCATACTTTGCGAGACCAGATAGGAGAGGAAATTGGAAGTTGATTTGAGTATAAGGCGCCTTAGTAGGCGCCTCACAACAACTTGAAAAGCGGTCTTGTCCACGCCTGAAAGCCCAACAGTTCGAATTAGCGCTCCCAACCAGGGCAAAATCATTACAAAGAGTAAATGGGACTACTTCGTGGCTGGTTTTCTGGCCATAATTGTATAATAGGTGGTGTTAGCGTCATCCGACTCGTCCCATTCGTTCAAGCAACCTTGAAGAAGCTGATCAAACTCCACCTCCGTTTTAACAATGCCATACCCTCCCCCGGCCAGTATTGGTGTTTTCATTCCCATCCACAGATCATACCAGTGTTTACTACGATTGAGTCCATCGTTGTTCAAGGATCTGCGGATGGGAACACGTCGGGTTTCACAGTGAATGTCTATAAATCCTACTTCTTTTAAGAGGTTAGGTAGATATACTCCCACGTCTCCGATGATTCCTCTTTCCTTGTAGAGTGAAGTGATTAATGACACCAGACGCTGCGAGCAGTGCCCCGATCCATAGGCAAGTACTTTGGCTTCAATTTCAACTAGCTCAACCCATCCTCCGGGAATAAGAGCCTCAAAGAGCTGATTGATGACTATAATCCAAAGCGAGTCATTCATCGAAGCAATCAGGAGGCGTTGATGAATAAAGGAAAAGCTATTCTGCCATTCCTTGGGCAAGTTGGTGACTGATTGGACAGAGAAGTGGATGTTTGATGGATATTTCTGAGGAAATTGCTTGTCGGATATGTCAATGCACTCAATACCAAGTGATAAATTGTTTTGGGCATTAAACTCCAGCGCCCAGATCCCTTGAAAAGTGGAGTGTCAATCAGTCACTCCCCACCCGCAAGGTATAATGCACCTGAGCCTGCTGCGCTTTCAAGGACTCGATCATTGGGTTTGAAGCTCACTGGAGCCAAGACAAGTCGATCTTCAAAAGCTTTCGTAATAATACGATGGTGAACGCTAAGCCTTCAACGTGATAGCACTTAGTAAAGATAGATAGATAGCTAGGATTCAGGATACATTTACCTTGCGGTTTCAAGACTGTCATCAGGAAGAGGATATGACTGTACTGAGGCATAGTGTCGTGGGGGAATTCCTCCATTTTGGCTGTACCGCCTCAAACTCTATGTATTTATACTCTGATAGTAGTATCTGGCTAATACTATCTCAAGTCCAACAGTCCTCTCGGCCATCTGTTCGCGGTTTAATCCCGCCACACCCACGGTTTATTCATACGCTCCCACCTCCCCATATCGAGCCTACTGAGTGCACCACAAAATCCGCGTATCGCGGCACAATTATGTCTGGTGAAGTAGTGGTGATGACTGTAAGTACCACTAGGTCAGCGGCCATAGATGGTACCGATGCGACATCGATGTTCCGCTCATTCCCATTCTTGGACATAACTATCCTGTGTATTCTGGGCACTGATACTAACTGCATTGCGCGCTGGTAAGGGACAAGTCGAGATTCCGGCCTAATCGTGTTTCTCGCCAGCCTCCAAGCTACTAGAACCACATGCACTATATTTCGCAGGTTGTTTCATGAACTTCTCACTGTGCGACTGTTTCTTATTATAGTATAAGGCTGCGAGAATAATCATTACTGATTATGACTGTCTACTTTTGCGTACCGTACTCACACAGGAGAGCCAAAACGGGCAAGCTCAAAGGCTAGTAGACTCCGACCGGGGAGCAGCTTGAGTTAAAGATTTGCAGTGGCATAGAAGAGCCATTATTCCAACACGCAAAATAAATTCTCTCCGGGCGTGTTGCGGGCATCCTAGTCATGGTCGACTTGCTTTTTACATTTCTTGAATAATATTTGGCTCACCTTACAACTTTTACCCCTTTCATACCTATCCCGGGAAGAACCAGACAGCGAGGACTCCTTATCTGCCTTGCCGATTCAAGCAAGAACTGCGGCGGTCCAGTGATCTATTTTTGCTTGTGTTTTGAGTGAAAAAGAGCTGGAGACATGGGGCATGGCCCAAGAGAGGAGCACTGATAGTAGGCAGCGAAGGCCGCATATTTGTCCTCTACCATCCCTGAATGAAAAAAAAAATATTAAAGACGGTGGTGCTTCGTTACACCACCGGCCCCCGGAATACATACTAAGTAATTTGGGTGGATATGAGTCGGACAGACCCCTGCAGATAGTTTAGGTGAGATATGTGCGGTGCTTTCGATTGAGCATAGGAAGATCAGGGAGTGTTCATCCAAAGTCAAATTGAAATCAAATTGGACTCCAAATCCAGAATTTTCTACTACGCTGGTTTTCTGGCTACAATGATATAATAGGTGCTGCTGGCTTCATTCGACTCATCCCATTCATTCAAGCAACCTTGAAGGAGCTGATCAAACTCCGCCTCCGTTTTAACAATGCCATAACCTCCCCCGGCCAGTATTGGTGTTTTCATTCCCATCCACACATCATACCAGTGTTTACTACGATTGAGTCCGTCGTTGTTCAAGGATCTGCGGATGGGAACATGTCGGGTTTCGCAGTGGATGTCTATAAATCCTACTTTTTCCAAGAGGTTAGGGAGATACACCCCCAAGTTGCCAGCGATTCCTCTTTCCTCGAAAAGCGAGTTGAGCAATGACATAAGACGTTTCGAGCAATGCCCCGACCCCAATGAAAGTACTTTGACTTCAATCTCAACTAGCTCAATCCAACCTCCAGGAATAAGCACATCAAAGAGCTGATTGATGGCTATCTTTGAAAACGAGTCGTTCATCCCAACGATCAGAAAGCGTTGGTGAACAAAGGAAAAACTATTCTGCCATTCCTTGGGCAAGTCGGTGACTGATTGAACAGAGAAATGGATGTTTGATGGATATTTCTGAGGGAATTGCTTGTCGGATATGTCAATGCACTCGATATCAAGTGGTAGATTGTTTTGAGTATTGGATGCAGAGAACTCCAGAGCCCAAATTCCTTGAAAGTTTGAGTGTCATCTCGGAGGAGCTACTTTCTTTTTGCCATTAACAACACACCTGAGCCTGCTGCACTCTCAAGTACCCGATCATTGGATCTAAGGCTTACCGGAGCCAAGATAAGGCGGTCTTCACAAGCTTTTGTAATAATACGATGATGAACGCTCAGCCTTCAATGTGATACCAGTTAAATAAAGTTGGCTAATTAGATATCGTGACATTACCTTTCTGTTTCAAGATTGTCGTCAGGAAGAAGATATGTTTCTATTGAGGTATAGTGTCGAGGGGAAATATCCTCCATCTTTAGGTAGTCACTGACTCAAATCGGCGATATTTATACTCTAGCAGAAGTTCTACCAGTAGTAATATCTTAACTCGCATCAACTAATAATCCTCATGAATTGAATCAGTCCAGGGAGTCAGGGAGTCAGCTGTTCATTTTTTTAATCACATCCGCACCCACGGTTTTGAATCGTCTTATACCCTCCTCCTGATACTATTCGAGCCCGGCATTAGCATTGAGCTTCTCATTACTCCAATGATTATTCACCTACCGGCTGCGCTAGCGAATCACAACCAGTGCCGCACGCTGAGTCTCCCGTATCAACCACTTCGATCGCTAACTTGTGACATTTATACCGAAGAGGACTTGGGAACTTGATCCTTAAGAACATGAGAACCACATGTATTATGTTTCGAGGGTTGTTTTACGAGTCTCTCACTGTGCGATTACCTTTCCCGATTGTAAAAAAAAGCTTCTAACAATACTGCTGAATAACGAGGGACCAAGACGGGAAGCCTAAGGAAGGGAGAGCTTAAAGTAGACTGAACTTAGTAGAATTAGAACCAAGTTCCGACAGTGGGATGGACGGCATTCTTCACGATCAAACCACTGAAGGGGAGTACTTATTATTACATTGACGGCGTAGTAAATTTGTGCAGTGCGGTGTGGATATCCTGCCGAGCAGAGTCTCAAGACTCAGTAACGCCCGTAGTAAGTAGGTAACGTGGTAGTCATGTGGTCGTCCCAGCTAGCGAAGCAAAGTCGTTCGTTAAATACTCCCTTCCCGGCACCGTCCGATTATTCCTCAGCTTCGAACGATCGTTCGCTAATAGAGAATCGTAAGTACCGAAATGGACTCTAGTAAAACCACAGAGTATCAGAACTGGTATGTATTACTTCGTGACTGGTTTTCTACCTACAATTGTATAATAGGTACTGTAGGCTTCATTCGACTTATCCCATTCATTTAAGGAGCCTTCTATAAGTTGATCATACTCCGCCCCAGTTTCAATAACGCCATATCCACCTCCAGCCAGTATTGGTATTTTCATTCCCATATACAGATCATACCGCTGTTGACTGCGATTGAGACCATCGTTGTTCCAGGACCGTCGGATAGGAACACGTCGGCTCTCGCAATGAATGTCTGTAAAACCTACTCTTTCTAAGAGGTTAGGGAGATACATTCCCAAGTCCCCAATGACTCCTTTTCGCCTTGTAGAATGAAGCGATCAACGATACAAGGCGCTTTGAGCAAGGCCCCACCCCAAATTCAAGCGTTTTGGCTTCGACTTCAACTAGCTCAATCCATCCCCCGGGAATAAGAACCTCAAAGAGCTGATTGATAGCTTTGTTCCAAAGCGACTCATTCATTGCGACAATAAGAAGGCGCTGGTGAATATAGGAGAAACTGTTTCGCCATTTTTTTGGGCAAATTGGTGACTGAATGAATGGAGAAATGAATGTTTGAGGGATATTTCTGGGGAAATTGCTTGTCGGATATGTCAATGCACTCGATATCAAGCCGTAAATTGTGGCGTTGAAGAATGTATGCAGAGAACTCCAAAGCCCAAATTCCTTGAAAAGTTGAGCGTCGAACATTATCTTTGAGAATTGCAGCACACCTGTTCCTGCTCCACTCTCAAGGATTCTATCATTGGATTTGAAGTTCACTGGAGCCAACACAACTCGATCTTCGAAAGCCTTCGTTATGACACGGTGCTGAAGGCTCAGTCTTCGACGTGGAAGTTCATCAATATCGATTAGTGAACGAATATGAGGACATCACCTTGCTGTTTCAAGACCGTCATCGGGAAGAAGATAGGACTGTAGTGAGGCATAGTGTCTTCGCTCCATTTTGGCTGCGCGCTGATTAAACTCGAGCTATTTATACTGTAATGTCCCAAACCCAGAGTGTTCATTATTCGTACTCACGGTCTAACCGATGCTTTGTCTCCGACTAGCTCCAATTATGCCGTTCCACAGATTTAAGGCCATAGACAATATTCTATTTCGACAACTTATCAACTTGGCCGGGTTCCTTGACCCGTCCACTCGGTTCCCGCATTACATGTGCTGTTATTGAAGGAAGATAAGTAACAAGGAGCGCTTGAAATGGTTAGTATATTTTCGGCGAAAGTGGGACCGACATATGGCAGGACAGTACATTCAATGTCTTGCCATGTCCTTATCCTTCCATCGTATGAGAATCTCTGGAAGGGTTAGAGAGAGTTCCATTCGATGCCGAGTCCTGGAAAATTCCGGAGGCGGCCAAACAAAGTAGCGTATTATTCTTTGAAGAGCGAAGACCTCCTGATTTTCATCACCAGCGGTGAAAGTGAGACAGAGCTAGTGAGCACACGAGCGCTAGTATTTGGCTGACGAGGTTTACCTGAGCTACCTGACGTAGTGTAGTCTACCAGTATCAAACTTGTTTACCTGATACATGACAGTGTGAGTTTTTGAGCGAAGAAAATATCTCAGGAGTACATAGACACCAGAACCAAAAAAAATGAGAGCATTGAACTCAACGACTTCGAGAACAGAACGAGGAGGATATAGTTCGAGCAGGTGTTGAACCAGCGATCTCTTGATCTCCATCCACTTTTTAGGTGTCAAGCCAAGCCAGCATAAGATCCACCATACTATCGCATCATGCCTTTGCTACAGAGGTACCTTTTAGGAACGCATACTTAAACACTCAAGCTATGTTGTGGGTATAAGCGGATAGTGAGAGGTATGAATAGAGCAGGAAGTACCATGTATTGCAGCGGATATAAAGTACGTTTTGAAGAAGGTCTGGGTAGTTGAGTACTTGGTTCAACTGAGGAACTTGAGGCATACATACATAGTAGAGAATCATTGTAATTATTGAACTCATACTAGTACGTGCATCCTTGATCTGTTGATGTGGAGGGAAAGACCGTACAAAGGTTGCCCATAATGGATAAACGCATTGATATTGAGAGTTCGAAGTGCATGTATAGTCTATTGGTAAGAAGGACCCATTCCTATTCCAACTCCAAGTGGCGCCGGAGTTTCGTTTGTTCGCCAGTTTATGCCACGGCTCCCCGAGGTCGTCTTAGGTGGTTCTTGAGCTGCCTGAGACGTTTCTTCGTCTGGTGATGCAGGGTCGAGTTGAGACCATGCAGCGGAGATTGGTTTCGTGTCCATCGGAACGAGAGAGAGCCGAAAACGAGAACTCAACGATTCTGAAGCTCCGTTCCCGCTGCCAGCCTTTCAGTATGTACCGTTGCGCATTCGGCTTCCCCTCGATTCTAACCCGTTATTTGAGTTTGGCCGCAATTTTGAACAAAGGGCTTGGGTAGGGTTACATCTGCACCCGAATAGTTACAGAAAGCTCGATGGTGGTCCGGAACTGAAAGGTAGCCGTCCTTTTTCTCACGGTCAAACACCAACTTGCACGCTCGAAATCGTGAGATTACAAGAATACTGTACGGAATAGCCGATATCATGGTTTTCTGGCTACAATTGTATAATAGGTGGTGGTGGCCACATTCGACTCGTCCCATTCATTCAAGCAGCCTTGAAGAAGTTGATCATACTCTGTCCCATTTTCGACAATGCCATACCCTCCCCCAGCCAACACTGGCGCTTTGATTCCCATCCACAGATCATAATACTGTTTACTGCGATTGAGCCCATCATTGTTATGGGATCGGTGGATGGGAACGCGTCGGCTTTCACAGTGAATGTCTACAAATCCTACTTTCTCCAAGAGGTTCGGGAGATACACCCCCAAGTTCCCAATGACGCCCTTTGCCTTGTAAAGTGAAGTGATCAATGACACAAGGCGCTTTGAGTAAGGCCCCACCCCATATCCGAGGTTTGCACTTTCCACTTCGACTAGCTCAACCCATCCCCAGGAGCAAGAACATCGAAGAGCTGGTTGATCGTTTGATTCCAACGCGAATCATTCATCGCAGTAACCAGCAGGCGCTGGTGAACGTAGGAGAAGCTGTTTTTCCATTCCACGGGCAGATTGGTGACTGACTGAATTGAGAAGTGGATGTTGGTTGGGTATTTCAGGGGAAACTGCTTGTCAGATATGTCGATGCACTCGATATCAAGCAGTGAATTATTTTGGGCACCGAACGCAGAGAACTCAAGAGCCCAAATTCCTTGAGGGGTTAAGCGTCAACCGTGCATATTTCTCAGGTTCCAGCTGCAACGTACCAGTGCCTGCCCCGCTTTCAAGGACCCGATCATTAGGTTTGAGATGCACTGGAGCTAATGCAAGTCGGTCTTCAAAAGCCTTGGTAATGATACAATGCTGAAGGTTTAGTCTTCAAGGCGGTAGAACTCGAAGTTAGCTTATACCGACTTGTTATCAGATACATGTATATACCTTGCTGTTTCGAGACTATCAGCAGGAAGAAGATATGATTGTGCTGAAGCATAGTGCCGTATGGGACTTTCTTCCATTTTGTGGGACGATGTCCCAAATCCTACATATTTATACTATTAGCTAACTGACAACGTTCTATACGCAGGGCCAGGGTGGTCGAGCTAGAATCAATTCGATATCCGTCCTCCGATAAGCATCATGATCTTAAAGCATCTGGCATGCATCCTCATGCATCCCATCTGACTCACATCCTAACTGAGCTTGCCGTCGTAAAGACTTGAACTCAGAATCATATCCGGACCACAGCCATCTTTCCACAGGTTCAGTGCTTGCAAACCTACCCACTAACATTCCTCAATCAACTCAACTTCTGCGACACCAGATGAATTTCAGTTTGGAGAGATAATAACACACTGTCTACTTTTAAGCGTGTGGCTTCTGAGCTTCTCCCGTCCCCTCCTAAAAAGGACAGTTGCAACTCTTGGCCGCCAAGCATGGCAGATGTGGAAAAAGGAACTCAAGTGAGTGAGTGAAATTGAATGATACCCCCTGATTCCCCTGGAAAGAAACCTAAGAACGGTTTTTTTTTTCATTGGCGAAGTCAAAACTAAGATTCGATGACTTCGGGCGTACAATCAGGATACAATACAACTGTGGTTTGCACCTATCATGAGATAGGGTGGAAGATTCGAACACGTACAAGGTTATGTGGTTATGTACTTCGGGCCAGAGACTGCCGAAGAACAACTGTCGACAATCGGGCTCGTTGACTGCCGAACCTGCCAGAAGGTAGGGTTTACTTATCTAAAATTCATCCATTCATTCCTCCCGCATACATCTTCGAAAGACATCTCCCCAGACTCCAGTCACGCCTTTGATCGAGCCTCCGACGGGCTAACACCGGCTCAGTCTCCATGTTTGCGTGTGGAGGCTGCGAGCTTTTCTAGGCTTTTCTGTTGCAAGAAGTAAATCACCCAATCTTTTATTGTCTTTTGCAAGGATGAAAGGCGAGGATGGAAGGGCGAAATAACAGACATGAGCCCATTGAGGGACAGTCAGGTCTTGAACCAAGAGGTATAGGTTAGAGCGAAGTCCACAACCAAAATATTGTATTTAGATCAGAATTAATTCACAAAAACCTTTCATCACTGAGACTGTTTGTCCCAACACTACGAGTACCGAGTATATAAATCCCATGAGATCCACGCAACGTACTCAACTCTTCGCAGGACTGATCAACTCGAGCTCCTTGGTATCCCACCAAGACTCAAAACGAGGCTCAACGGCAAGGCACTCAAGCTACTTGATATTCCACGAACGTAACAGGCTTCGAGTGTAGGGAGTTCACTGAAGCCTTGACTTGGTTTGTGGGTACGTATAAGAAGGAACAGCTCAACATGTTCGAAGAAGTGATCGAAAGATAACAAGATATAGATTAACTTTATTAGATTAGACAACTACCAAATCTAGAAACCCCAATCTAGGGTTAGGACCATCGACCGACGAAAAAAGAGCCCACCCAGCCAGAGTGGCCGATGTGGGACAGGGAAATATTGAGACGGTGCATAAGCCTGAGCCTATACAACCCGTAGACACCCTTTGTATGGACAAGGTCGCCGTGCTATGAAGAGTCTCCACGGCCCACAGACCCGGGTACGTGAAGGGGCCTATGCCATCAAGGTAAGTATGAGTTGTTCAGAAGTTTGCGAGCCGATTTTATACTTTTGGAAGATGCGCACGGACCATCCGTCATTCCAGTAATCACGTTTTTAGTTGTGAACGTCGATTTCACGCGTCTGGGATTTCGGCATGAAAGGTTTCAACTTTCCTGCCTAAGATCCATTGATCCATTCCAGATTCTCAAAGGCTTCAGCGTTGAATTCACTTTTTAGCATTATGAACTAGTCGAAAGCTCAATAGCATCCTCAAAAGCCTTGTGCACATCATGTTCATGTAGCCAAACGACCTCCGTCTTATTCCTAGCCCACATCTGTATCTTCTCCTCGTCCCACCGTTTGCCTGGTCTTGCAACCCCTCCTTCATACGCTCAACCACGTCAAATACTCGGCTTACATGCGATAGGCGAGTTGCTGCGTAAAGGTCAAGGCTCGAGATAATTCTGAAGCCGAGAGCTTCAAGCTCGGAGTTTGTCTGCCAGTAATACCATTGGTATTAGGAGACTTGAGTTTGAGCTGTTGAACGTATTGAAGAGAAAGAAACAGGGCTATAGAGTCATCTATGGCTAAAGATCCTCCAGCGGCCAAAGCGCCTCCATGGGGGTGGAACGCGTCGCCGAGGAGTGCGATACGGCCTGCGTGAACAGGTACTGGGATCTCATTTGATCCCCGACCGGGATGAACTCTCATCGAGCCAGGTGGGACTCGGTCAAGCAAAGCTGTAATTGAAGGATGCCAGTCCTGGCTTATGGATGAGTGACTGATAACGCACAGAATATTACAGCAGAAAAACTTGCCTTGTAAACTTCTCGGAATTTCTCTACGTTCCCCTCATCATCCCATATTTTCCCTTTCCACGGCGACTCGTTTTGTCCTTCTGATTTGTCTAAGTAGCCGTCATACCCTAGTCCGACGACGGTGAACTTCCCTTTCCCCATCATCGACCAAAAGAGATTCCTATCTTCTCCCGTTACATGTACTGAGTTGCACAGTTCTGGGTTCTCCTTGATGAGGTCTTGAATATGCGATACGTCAAAGACAGCTCGAAGTGCTATGAGGCCAGTGGGGATAGTTTGTGTTCGGGAAGAAACGTAGAACGGACAGTCTATGTAAATGCAGCAAGACTCGGAATGAGCGTTCTCGGCCCCCAGTCAGAAAAAAGTTAAACGTACAGAGCTAATTCCATCTGCAGCGATGACCAGGTCAGCGGAATATTGAGAGCCATCTTCGAAATCCAAAACAGCACCATCATCCGTTTCATGGCGGATTGTCACATTCACCAAGTGTTTGCCTAGATGTAGGTTATCCGGTGGTACATTCTCTGCTAACGCTTGCTGAAGATGAGGTCGAAAATATCGAGCGGTGTGGTGACGTCGATGATACACAGAAGGCGAATGCTCGTCTTTGACGAGAATTTCGTTTGTTTTCCAATGCCTACAAAGTTCATTGGACTTACATGAAGACGACGATGGGAAAAAAGCTTAGGCTCGCCTGTAAACCATGGGATAACCATGCTCACTACGAAATGCTATTTCACCATCGAGAGCATTGATTGCACCCATTTCTTCTAACCCACGCAAGCCATTGGGACCTAGAGCTATAGATGCTCCAACCTAAGTGGGAGCTGCCTCAATAGCCTGGAATAGTAGTAGTTAGTCACATTCGACTCACCTCTCGCAAAGCCCCGTTTGTTCAAAAATCTGTACATCTACATTTGGGAGACGGCGTAACGAGATGGCAGCAGATAACCCGCCAATTCCACCGCCGACTATGGCAATCCGTGTGACATCGCCAAGCATCGCAAGCCCTGTGGGCAACAGCTTATGAGTTTATGAAAGCTCACCTGTAGTACCAGACAAGTTGTGACAGAATGGCGAATTATGATGAAAAGGAAGACTCGAACGTGAGAAGATGTGAGAAGGCTGAATCTAACCTGCAGCTCCATGCCTTGAAGTCAATATCGCCCGAAAATTTGCTCGAAAAGTTACGGCCAAGTCCTCTTCGACTTATCAGTAGATTAGGGCCTAGAAAATGTAAATTGACTGATACTCAAAACCCTACTAGCGTTTGCCTCCGCAGAGAACGAACACGAGACGGTACATTCGGGTGAGATTGCTCGCTCAGCAACAGCTTTATA
>JADNRY010000873.1:0-23003 GCA_015501585.1 Rhodocollybia butyracea | reverse complement strand
CTCCTTTGGTTCGGCGTCCTTTTACGCTGCACCACACTCGTTCACTCTCTTGGAACATCATGTACTGCTCCTCTGACTTCTGGCACAGCAGCCATTTCCGAACCTTATTGGCTTGAAAGCATCACACACCAGGGAACTGCAGCCTATAACTCAGATCCCAGCACGTATGTAGTATTCCGAAATGTCAAGGATTTTGGGGCAGTTGTGAGTTATCGTCCACGTTGCTATCATGGTTTCTTATTAAACGAAATCGGAAGGGCGACGGAGTAACCGACGATACTGCTGCCATCAAGTGCGTAGATATCGAGCAGCTCGATTTACTCTAGCACTTTGATCTAACTATTTTTTGTTTCGTAGCTCTGCTATTTCTAGTGGCGACCGTTGTGGACTTGGTACCTGCAACTCTACCACGTACGTAGGGTGCCCCTTTTGATAAAAGCTTGTTTGTCCAACTCTGACTTTTCATTCTATGGCAGTACTGCTCCTGCGCTAGTCTTCTTCCCTACGGGGTAGGATTCTTTCACCACTATATGCGACCTCCAGCTGATGACTGCACAGAACATATCTCATATCTACCCCGCTCGACTTGTACTACTACACGCAGCTGATTGGAGACGCTAAAAACCCTCCCACATTACTTGCATCTGCGTCGTTCGCCGGAATGGCCGTTATAGATGCCGATATATATATTCCAGGCGAGAGCTCTATAAGTTGCCATGATTCGAGATATTGATTGGATACAGGGGCATCCGGGGCTGAATGGTATGCCCCCACGAATAATTTGTACGCTTTCATGTTTAACTTCCTCTGGGGTAAGATACTCACTCGCGTGTAGCTTCCGATCCGTCAGAAACTTCGTCATTGACTTGACTCAGTTAGTTCCCTTCTATGTGTTCGGTAGCTGATTTCTGACCTCCACCAAGAATACCAGCTACCACCGCAGGAACGGGTAAATTTTGCACCGATTTGACTTGACCATACTTTCTGACCACTCGAGCCAGGAATTCACTGGCAGGTAAGGGCTAGATGTACAGTCGACGCGCCGGTGGTGCTCGATGTGACCAAGTCGTCCATTAAGCACGCACTTTCTTCATAGGTCTCGCAATCAACGTCCCTGATGAACATCGTTTTCGAGATGTCTTCAGCATCAGACACAGCACACCAAGGGTGAATACGTACACAAAAATCAGTAGGTTGAGTACTGACAATTTCATGGCGATTATTTAGCATATGGATGGAGAATGGCTCAGGCGGTTTGTGATTTTAAAATATAGACTGGGATTTATTCAACCTCGCCGTAATAGGTTTCATGGGTGACATGGTCTTCAACGGAGGTGAGAAAACCATTGCTGAATGACTTTCTATGGGTCTGAAGACTGGTACATTCGATAGGAAAATATGGCATTTGGGGTGGCAATCAACAGTGAGTTGATGTGTTTTCGACTCGTTCCCTTCTCTGAAAATGATTCAGATTTACGGTGCGAAATGTCAGCTTCAATAGCGTTGAAACGGCAGTCTATGGCTTGTGGAACTGGGGTTATACGTTCCAGACAGTTACAATCACTGACTGTCAGGTTGGTTTTGACCTAGCAACTGGAGGCCTCACAGAGGACACTCAGACTGTTGGTGCGGAGGCTATCATCGATGCAGTCGTGATAAATACTCCGATATTCGTCCGTACTTCGGAAGCTAGCACATCTTTAGCGGGATCAATTGTCATCAACAACGTTAAGTTAAACAACGTGCCCATCGCGGTGGGTGTACTCGACGGTCCTACAGTCTTGGAGGGAAGCACTGGTTCCTTGACAATAGGTTCCTGGGGCCAAGGAAACGTGTATTCCGGAACGAATACTGCAGGAACATTTACCCAAGGCACCATCGCGTCTGCTACCAAGCCTTCCTCTTTACTCGACAGCACCGGACGTATCGTAGGAAGGATGCATCCTCAATATGCCGATTATGCCGTAAGTCAGTTCGTGAGCGTCAAGTCAAATGGAGCCAAGGGGACGGTTCAACGGACGATACAGCTGCACTGCAAGCTATTTTTCAATGAAGTACATGCTTTTTCATCACCTGCTAATGGAAGGAAATTAATGGAAATACAGTTCAGTGGATGTGCCATTATCTTCTTCGATGCCGGGACGTACGTTGTAACTTCGACGCTGGAAAATTCCCGCCGGTACTTCAGATGGTAGGTTTTTTGGGTATATAGGCATGACATAGACTGACCCTACTCGGTCCGAGCCAGGTTGGTGAGGCATGTCGGTTATTGCTGGAAAGGGGTCTGCGTTCGAGAACCAAGCCAGCCCTCAAGTAGTGGTCCGAGTAGGAGCTGAAGGATCATCGGGCATTATGGAAATTAGTGACATAATATTCACAACTGTTGGTCCAAGTGAGTGAGTTTATCCTCATGTGTAACAAGGCTAATTCTTCTCTTCTAGCGCCTGGTGCCATTGTTGTCGAATGGAACGTTGCTGAGCCTTCAAGCACAAGCGCTGGCGCAGGAATGTGGGACTCACACATCCGACTTGGAGGAGGTACGTACAAGCTTAACTGAGTTCCGGTAAGATGTTAATTAACGCCCTGTTTGTGTAGCTGCGGGCACCAATTTAGAAACCGCCCAGTGTCCTTCCAGCGGTAGCGGAGGACGACGAATTGCTTTGCGGCCTTTTTGGGCTTACATCTGACTGCAAAATCAACTGCGTATCTTGAGGGCACCTGGGTGTGGTTAGCCGGTTAGTTTTTCCCTTATCTTCGAATACAAAGACTCATCTTGTTCCAAGATCACGACATCGATGGAGATGGGTGTGTTTTATTATTACTAGGCCTCCTTTAGTATAGGCTGATGATTTTCGACAGGTTTTCTCAGCTCACCTTGTACAGTGGACGGGGCATACTCTCTGAATCTGCGGGCCGGTGTGGTTGATTGGGCTGGTACTCCCTTTCTTCTTGCTAGCTATCGATTACAGCTGACCATCCTGTATAGCTGGTAAGGGGAAACAAATCATACAGTTATGAACTCAAAACCAATGTCCAATTTCAGCTGAACACCACACACTATATCAATTACAGCTTTCTGGGGCACAGAATCACTATCTTGGTCTATTCCAGACAGAAACTGTACGTCCAAGTTAGCTTCTCGTCAGTATCGATTAGCCTGATTCCGGATCGTAGCCGTACTGTACGTATCGATGTAAGAAACGTGTATCTCTTCTAACGCCTCACAGATCAACCTAGCCCCGCAGCACCGGCTCCTTTTACATCAGATTCCACGTACAACGACCCTATAACCTTCGACTCTGGATTTGCCTGGGCAGTCAACGTTATAGATTCAAGCGATATCATATTTTTCGGTGAGATGAGCTGTCGCACTCGTATAAGAGGCTATGTACTCAACGCGGCTATTCACAGGCGCTGGCTTTTACAGCTTCTACAGTGTGAGTAATGATCTCTGACAGTAAACCTGTGCTCAGCGGCATTTGAACAGGCCTACGTCCAAACATGCCTAGAGACGATGTCTTGCCAGCCTCAGCTTGTGAATGTTGACTCCCAATCCTTTGTCACAATTTACAGCTTGTCAACGGTTGGGGCAACCTCCCAACTCAGCGTCGGAACACTGGCATCATCAACGAGAGCGCAAACGTGGATGGATATCAAACGACGGTCACAGTTTGGAGCTCTTCATAAGGTTTCAAATTAGACATAGCATAAGTATGTACTGTAGATTAATCTTGTGGAAGGATATACACCTTTTCAGCGCTTTCTAGGCGCTTATGTGATGCAACAAGGTTGTCATGCTCCGCCATATTCAAAGGACCTTCTTTCCTTTTAACGCTAGATAAGCACACGCTGCTGGAACAGCTTCCAATCCAGCGGAGCCGATGGGGTTAAAGTGAAGTTGTCTATATAAAGGCACTCGCCGTGATTTCGTGATTCAACCTCCTACCAACGATGCACCGAGCAGCCACATTCCCTCGTCCCGAGCCTCCAAAGAGACTCGACACATCTTCATTTGCATCGACTACCTGGGATGTAACAGAACAAATTCTTCAAACGGTTACCGCCGCTGCACAGTTTGTACCGACGCCATACCTGGGAGAGTCGCAGTTGTGGCGTTAAGTATATTCGAAGCAGTCCAGGTTTGTCTTTGGAGATTGTTCTAGAGACGGGGAGCTTATCCAAATCGGTGCGCAGGAGCCAAAGACAACCAGGTCGTAATGAAACAACTGACGTACACCGTTTGTTCCTTGGTCACGACAGTGTATGACACTTTTCTGGAGCTACATCCAGGCCAAGCCAAGTCGGAAACTTTCTCCGATGATGCAGTACTGAACAAGCATGTAGAAGACTTGTTACAGTATGTCTCTGTATCTCGCAGATCGTTGTGGCCACTCATCGATTTTTGTGCAGTCAACTCATGGAAATCAACGATTGGATCACACAACAGTCTTCCAGGCATAAGTTCCGAAAAATCATCTCTTCTCGGTCGGATTTAAATGTAATCCAGAACTTTCGGGATCAGCTGAAGCAGATATTGGAACGATTTCAGGTACGTTCCACGCTTTTGCACTTTGCTTGAACTAAAGTCTCTTCAGGTTCAATCTCTCCTCGCGCTACGAAGTACTGTTTCGGAGATCGTCTCTCAACAAAAACTCATGAATGAAGAAGCGGTGTGTTGCTTTTCTCGAGTTTCAATGTCAATCTTATCCGTCCGTTTTGGCAGAGCCGTCATCATGAGTCAATTCGGCAAAAATTGCAGACAATTCACGAAGAATTCAAGCAAGACAATCATAAACAGACAACAAGAAAGGACGTCGACTCTTATGAACAAAGCTATTCCCTATTTTCTCAGACTCCCCGAGCTCGTCACTTCCTCCGTCAAGATCGACTACCGGAGATTCAAGAAACCGTTCGCTGGCCTTGTCTCTCGCAGTCAAGTGTTTCTATCAATAATATCTCGGGAAATATTCCGTTGTTCGAATGTTGATAATTCTTCGAGAGATAACTTTGGAAACACATACCACATAAATGCTGCAGTGCTGGGCGGTCTCGTAGTATCTCTCAGGAGATTATGGGCATGGTCATGGACATGCGGGTTGAGTGAGTTTCAATGTCAGGTTTCCTTGATGAGCGAGATTGACATAGGTTTATGTGCTTAGGACGGGTCGAACACGCTCTGCAGTGGTTGTTGGATGGGCAGAACAGTTGGGTGGTTATGCATATGATTCATCTTATTGAGGATACTCTGGGTTGCAACTTTTGATAACACTTTGTAAAGACTATAAAGATCATAAACCTGAGGAAATAAACCTTTATTCTAGATATTTTACAGTCACGCTGGGCAAGGATTGCTTAACCCAATCAGCACACCATGAGAAGAAACGCAACTTTCACTGGAACGCAACTGGAAGAACTTGTTCTTCTCAAAACACCGAAACGAGACGGGGTATATAATTTCCAAAAATACTTTGAATAACTCATACACTAAATTTAGTACAAAGCTCTAATGAACTACTACTCCACAGAATTATTCCAATTTCCATCTCATTTTTTGCTTTCATCCGCTAACCATCAATTGACAGCTTCGCCAGACGCAAGCAAGAAAAGAGAAGAAAGAGGGATCCCCGACGACACAAGCCGGTACTGCAGTAGCAAGGTCATCGCGTCCCGTGTTGCAAGCAGAGCACGAAGAACAGGGCGGCAAAAATTAGATAACCAAATACGGAGGCGGTGCCCTCGTAATAGTGGTTAAACTATTAAGAACAGATACTACACTTGATCTAAGCCAAAAGGCCAGAGTGGTAAAGTTTCCAAAAGTTGGCAGGATGATTTTATATGGCTTGAGGCGCGCACGGACCAGCTTAGGGCAGGGCGATGGACGGCTCGCGGATCATATTAAGGGCGGCGGCCGGGCTCGACACATAACTTGGCAAAAAATCTAGCATTTATTCTAAAGACATATTAGTACAAATACATTCGCATTGGTATTTTCATCTATTTACGAGTTTTGGCAGCAAACAAGTTATACCTTGGCAAGGAGAGATCGTCCACTCATTTCTATGAAAGATAAATTTAACCTCTGCGCGAATAGAAGAGGTAAAGCACCCACCTTTCGGCTGTTCCAGCCCCATAATATCCAGACCGTTGGAGCAACGTCACACAACGCACCAGGCTCTTGTTCTCCATCGTTTATATCAGCTGTGAATGAAAACTTGTCTCGATCTCCACTCATGATAAACGGCACCGGATTCGTCGTATGCGCTGTATGAGGCGCCCCCGTCTCTAGGTTCTTCATCTGCTCCGCGTTACCATGATCTGCGGTAATAAGAAGGATATACCCAGCTTCCTGGCACGCCTTGTACACGATCCCCACCGCCTCGTCGGTATGCGTAATCGCCTCGACGGCAGCATCGTAGATGCCCGTATGGCCAACCATATCAGGAGGAGCGAAATTACACATGACGAATTCGTGGCTGGATGCTTTGACAACCTCGGCGACTTTCTCGGCGACGCCTTGACGGACATTTTGGGATCCTTGTCGTAGGTAGGGACTTTGGCGAGGGGATCATGTGGCGCTCTTCGTTATCAAATTGTTTTTCGAGACCCGTTGAAAAAGAACGTAACATGAGCGTATTTTTCAGTTTCTAAATCAGCGCAAATGAGATCGATTTTGGATCCAAGTGAAATACTTACCGGCGATATGAGCCTGCTTCACACCTTGACGGCAAGGGTTTCCGCAAGGACGTTCGACTTACTTGCGGGGGAATGCGACGGCGAATGGGTATTCGGCGTTATAGCGGGACATCGTAGTATGTTCTAGTAAACGATCTTCGGCGATAGACCCATAGGTAGAATGCAACGACATACAAGATTTTTGGGCACAGTGACTTCCATGGCTTGTCGGAAGACCGAGAACAGAGGCAATTTCGCGCATTCTGTCCGAACGGTAGTTGAAGAAGAAGAGCGTGTCGTCGTCTACACAGTGTTCTTGTTAGAAAGAAGTATAGATGATGAATAAACTTGCCTTTTATCCGTCCTTCATCGCCGTTCACGATGATAGGCTTCAAAAACTCGTCGGTAACATCCTTTTCATAGTTGGCCTTGATAGCATCACAGCTCCGTCTGGAATCAACCAGGTTCTCGCCTCTCCACAACCAGACCATCAACTGCGATCTTGACTCTCTCCAGCGTTTATCGCGGTCCATGGCGTAATACCGCCCGATGACTGTTGCCAGCTCACCGTATTCTTCCTTCTTCATAAATTCAAGAAGCTGTTCGCAGTAACCAGCGGCAGATGAGGGGCGGTGTCGGTCATCGCCGAGAAAGTGAACGTAGGTGTGAGGTACACCTTGCTCCTTGGCAGTCTCAAGGAGTGCAAAGAGATGATTGATGTGCGAGTGAACACACCGTCAGAGATCTGCGGACCGTTGTCAACAATAATCAAACAAGGGTAAGCTGTATACGAACTAGACCGAGCAAATGAAGTCTTCCGTTACTTTCTTTGGCTCTCTTCATGCTCTCAAGGATAGCTGGTTTTTTATGAAATTCTCTCTTTTTGATCGATACGTCGATGCGGACAATATCCTGCCAGACGATACGGCCAGCGCCGATGTTCAAATGACTTGCGGGTTCGCGTCAAAATCCACGACGGTCTTTACGAGAAAAACGTTCGAGCATACCCGACTTCAGAGTTACCCATAAGCCGTCACTGAGTCCGACGGCAGTACCATGAGCAGCTAGCTCGCGCACGCTGTGTTCTTTTCCGATGGTATCCATGTTCGTCGTCGTTCCAGCCGCTATGGCGTTTCCTTCGAGACTAGTAGAGATTCCCATCCATCGTGAACGCTGTGGGTGTCGTTGATTCTAGGATGATGAGGCGATAAAGAAACTGAACTTGCATGAGACAGACTTTGTTCTTGACTTCGACCATTGGATAGAAAGAACGGGAGGAAGATGGAATGAAAGAAGGAATTGAAAATCGGGGATGAAAAGAATTTGGAGTGATAGTAGCGGGCCGTGTGCCGCAACGTTTTTGATCGAACACCACGATGATACTGGCATGTTAAACCTCAGCGCGCTTTCCGAGCAAATGCAGCACCAAAAACAATCTCTTGCCCAGAGTCTTCGAACAACGCGTCTGCTGAAACTCTCTTTAGCCAGTCGCCTCGAAGATACTTGCAACTTTTCACCCAATCACCCGAACGTTGTTCAGTTTCTCCACTGCGCTTCATGTCTGTCAGTCTTCAGTTCACGAAGATGACGACTCGCCAGACTCTTCTGCATCATCCTCATACTCTTCAATTGTTTCTACATCCTCATATACGACTTCTGTCAGCAGTCTACCTACGGACGCCACAGATACGACACTGACCACAGAGTCTTCGATGATGCTTCAGTGGAGAGAGGACGTCCAGGTCCATACCTATACTCCCCAGAACATTCAGAAAACCCATTACCGCCACCGTCGTCAAAGTTCCCAGCCAGAACGCGCGCGCCACAAAACTCGTCGGCCTCATTCATGCAACGAGCACAAAAGTGGCGAAGTATATCAAGAACGAGAGCTCAGTGAGTTTTTCTCTCCCTAGTCCGATACCTTGCTTCATACCACGTTTCGCAGCTCGAGATTTTTTTCTTGATCATCACTTTCTGCTTCGTGCTCGCTTGCTGTTTGATTTGTATGGGACGCCCATTTCATTGGGATGGTTTTTGATCGGTTCCAGAACGCCTGACGCGTTGATTTTCTTTCACTATGCCCTATCTTGCCGTCTGGACTATGAACATTGTATGTACGTCCTTGAACATGTTACATTTGTTGTATCTATAGCCAATGATATCCATTGACCATGACCCCACTGTTGCCACTGTTGCCAACCGCGCCTGAAACATCCTAACTACACTCACAAAGGCCAGACCGATCCTCTCACCTAGGTTTGTATACTCCATATTTTACGAAATTCCTTACTGAAGCGAATGTGAAAATTATACAAGAATGTCCTAATCTCGTCAACTTGTTGTTCTAGTCCGGACCGTACTGGTTATTTACGTCCTTAGATCTCACAAGTACCCTCATTATCGTGAGCTTAGACGAAAATGCAGCCCTGACGGGTTCAGGAATCCAACAACCAGAGCCAAGCTTCTTCGAGCATTCAGTGCGTCCTCGATGGAAGACATCTCCTGTACCATGGGATGATCAAGTAGGTTACGAATATTGGATAGGGACCCATTGCGCACGGGAAGAGCCACTCTTTCAAGACGAAGTACCCGTGAGGAGGATACCAACAGGAACGATCGGATTTAGCAAAACATAAGCCGTTGCTGCATGAGTATGCTTGTACGAGGTTCGCCTTACGCAACATGATTCACAGCGACAACATTGGTGGAAAATCAAATCTCTTTTCTGGTCGATGAATGTACGAGCGCAGGGCAGTGAAGCTCGCATAGACATTCCGATGAAGGCAGAGTCGACATCGTAATCAATCATGACAGAACAACAGGGGGCGTTCATGTGTTTTATGCTCCCAGTTGTTTGAAAGGTTTGAGCCTTCTTGAAAAGTTGTCAATTGTTATCGTGTCACGAGTAGAGAAGAGAGCGGCGCGGCCTTGTCCGAGAAAGCAAATAATTTGAGAGACACAAGGAAAAGATACTCACCGTAGGGAAAAGGGAAGAGTCATGGCCCGGTTGCGATGCTGTAGTCCTGAATGCGCCATAGTCTAATATTGAACTTGAATTTTGAAATATACATAAGCATCTTGAGCCTATCGCAAACGATAGCCTATGTTCTAAGCGATTTCACTACAAATGCGTGAGATGCCATGATGGTAAGTAGTGCTTCAACAGTGGTGTCTAGATCTCGTTAGCGATTGGCATGGCAGTGATTTCGGTCAAGCTGAACTTATCTGATTACGACATAAACAGCTTACCTCAGCTAGTTAGCGCCCACCTTTCCAGCGTGGTCTGGGCGGCTCTTGACTCTTCTCTTGATCTAACGACACACAAGGCCTGGTACACGTTTTTGTTTTCTTGTACTCATGGGTATATGCTGATTCCTATGAAATTGTTCAAGTATCGCGTGCAACGAGGGAACAGCTCTGAACCTGAAACCACACTAGCGCCACGAAACCTGAGGCTTGTCACTGGTAATGTCCATTGGTTGACTCGAAAAATCCACTTCGTCAATTTTTATTGACAGAGAATCATTAATCATCGATGGAAAATGTCTCTCAGCCACAGCACTCTCAACATCCCAACCTCCATCTTCAGCTATTGTTTCCATTTCATGACTGTCCGATTCTTGTGTGGATTTATCTTTGAATAGGGAAGCAACGAAAGAGGTTTGAAGCGCTCTTTATTTCATGTGGTTACAACCTGACGTAGTCGCCACACATAATAAAGGAATACGAAGCGTGCTATAGTGTCGTCAAACAATGTATTCCAACAGCAGAAATCCCTTATGATCCTACGAGCGCGGAGTCTTTCCGTGCGTTGCAGTGCTCTCTTCTGTATGTTCTCGCACTGATCTACTAGATCGTTAGGCCGATGTATAACGCAAATGTTGCCACTGTTAATGATGAGGCATCGTCGGATACCTCGCGCAAAATGGTCTGATAATAAAACTTCTTCAGGAAACATTGGATCGAGCAGGTCTTGTACACATGTTTCTTTAACATTGGACTTATACTGAGGCATCCTTCCCAGTCGCCGAAGATATGACCCCGAAAAATTCTTGCACTCCATGATTGGTTATCACCTGACGTACTGTGAATCTCTGTGTGGAATGGCTATGACCCAAGGTACTCACGCAAAGTCGTAAATATTGGAATTGGGATTCGAAGAATAGAAGTCGAACCACGCGGAATCACGCCTCGTGCGTACGTTGAAAGTGTATCACACAAGGTTCGTGACTTGGCTTTGAGCTTCGGTACCGCATTTGTTGATTGACTTCTATTTCAGCTCACAGCTAAAGAACTCGAGCTCATACTCAAGCCAGATAATAGTGACGATGTCGTTTTACGGCGGGTGAGTATCGTGCTCACGCTCAAAGAGGCTTACAACCATGCTGTGGCCAGCCTGTTGGTTTTGATTATTCGCGCTGGAATTCATCGTCGAGGGTCCCATCCATCACACGGGCGACTGAGGTGACCCGTATGCACTAGGGATAATGTTCCGTTGCAGGGATGGAGTTTCGTCTGTTCAAAAGCTCAGCTGGGAGTAGCAAGCAAGATCAGCTCTCTCAGGAAAATTATCAATGCGTGTGTGCATTCTTCAGGGGAACGAGAGGGGAGAGTAGATTTGTATGGTACAACTCGGAAAAGGACTGGAGAGCTGGGTGCAGTTATAAATATTGACCAAATGATCAAGGTCATTCCGAAGCTGATGGCGTAAGATGAAGACTGAAGGTCACCTGGGTAAGATTTATGTCTCAAAGTACATACTTAGTATTGTAGTAATTGATGACTAGTCGATATTATCGCTTTGGCCGGTTTACAGGTTACAGTATACATTGACTCAATTAGATCTTATTTAAACAGTTGTCTTCATCATAAATACGTATCGCTCCCTTCCCCCAATCTTTTCATCAAAGCTGTCCATCTCCAGTGGTCTGCGAGAACGCTATCTGTCCTTCCTGCGGACTCAAAGTACATCATGAATAAATGTTGCTGCAGCTGCAGATAATAATTTGCTCGCGATTCCTTTTCTGCGTTGCGCGGAGGTCACAAATATACGAGAGATTCCGAGAGCAGTTGAAAGTAATTCAGGATAACAGAACAGGCCAGTACTATTGTCCACAGTGACAAGAGATGATTCGGTGTCGGATGAAGGCGCCACGGCCATCGCGTTTTCAATTCGTTGGGCGATAACGCAACCTGCAATCTTTTCTGCTTTATTTGGTGTAGCTCCCGGTAGAAGAAGAAGATATGCTTTGGAAGCGCGAAGAGCTTCTGGAGAAAGAGCTGGCGCCGAAAGCGCGACATTCATAGTTTCCATGAGGGAAGAGAGCTAAGACATTGTTAATATCTAATCCAGTTTGTCATAAGCGTGTCATTATCTACCTTGGAGCCAATTTTTCCTCCAACAGTTGCATCCACACAGATAATCCTTCCATTTTTTCCATCTTTTAGCCGCACTCTATTCTGAATCTCTTTCGCGCCTGCATTTAGCGTTTCTCTTTCTTCTTCCTTCCCCCACTCCATCCCTCTTTGCACTCTTGCGCAATGTGCTCTATGTAAAGCTTCATCATCTTCGGCGCCTTTCGTATACGACAATTTGCATAGCGAACAGGTCCGTACAATGGTCTGCTCTATGCAAAAGTGAAGCTGCGTGAGTGTTTTCTGCTTTGGCTGTTCCTTGGAAACTTTCGCGCGTTTCGCTGGGGTGTGCAAGTCGTCACAATGCCGTTTCTTCTTGGTTGAAACGGGAGGCAAAGATGATAGCGTTGGCGACGAAGAAGGAACATGAAGTCTGTCTGGCCGAGACGCGTAAGTTCGTTTGACTTTGGAAGTCATGATTTAGGTTGATTCGTTTTAAGAAAACTGACGCGATCCACGCGTTGACTAGATGTCACGTGCCATCATTGACCCGGGTCTTATTGACATTGTTGTTTAACCGCGATTCTAACGCGCCATGCCCCAACATATAGGACATACTAGTTCCCAGATTCAGGTCATTCAATCGCCGGTGCTATAACCCCCCAGACCGAAAATTGACTCCACGAAGAAGTTCTGCACGCAGACTCCGAGTTTTCGCTCATGGTTTTCATTTTCAGCTTGCAAAATTCAATCAGGTTCTTTCTTTTTCTCGACAAATCTTGAATCCAAGATGCACAGAAATCTAAGGAAATCACTACCTGCTTACAGCCCAATAAGCAGGTACTTACCCACATTTTCAATGGACGCATTTTTTTTGACTTTTTCTCTTTCTGTTCGCGCAACTTGCCCACTCGACGGCGACGCTTTCGACCGCAGTAGCTGTGTGCTGTAAGCTGTTCGGCTGTTAGCTGTCCTTCTGCTGTTCAAATCTCATTCCTCAGATTTTACGACTAAATGCCGGAGAAAGCCACGAGCTATGTGTTCCGTTGGTTCCCTAGGTAAAGTGGGCCTGTAAGTATCTGATCTAAGTGTGAATCCAGTCCACACTGGAGTATTGATGCTAAGCCTGATTGCACAAATCCGTTGGACGTTTCAGCAATACCGTGACCACATTTCTTGGAGCTTTCGTGTGCTGTTTGTATGTAAGCTTCCATGGGAGACAACACTCGCGTCAGGTAGATGATAAAGTTACGCCAGCCTTTGTATCAGAAAGATCATGTTTCAGCCATAGTCAGCGCGTATTTTTCCCCTCAAGTATCGGTTTTTTTCAAGAGGAACAAAATTTTTTCGTCGTCAGGCGCTCCCCCACAATCCTTACCCCGGCGCCGGTGCCACTCGATCCATCCACGGGATGGACTCGAGACTTCTTCTGATACATTACGGACAACATATTTACAGCTCTCTCATGAGGCCTCCCATCTCAGCCAAACCCAAGAGGAAGTTCAAGACTAGTTCAAGTGTTAAAGGTGTATGCGGCTCTGTTACCAACTGGGGACAGGCTGTTTTGAATACTTTAATTACGTTCAAACCCTACCAAAACTTGACCAAAACTACTTACTGTTCGCAAGGGCTCATGCGCAGGATATGTAAATGTAAACTCCCCGGGAATCATAAAATTACAATTACCGAGAAGATGAATGACGCTGTGGAATATATGGTATGTGGGCTTCTCCGACGTATCCTAATCTGACTAACACTGATATAGGCGGGGAGAATGGTCGATAACTCACGCTGATTTTGGTCGATCAGGCTAAATCCCCGTTCGTTTATTCATCTGACTTCAAGAAACTCCGGCTCTTTACTCCGTTCAACAATACCTCCAAATCGGTGCTGAATTGAACTTGTAGACACCTGTATTTCACAACATTTATGAACCCAGCTGTTACGGTTTGCAGGAGACGAATTCGGTTCACAAAACTTTACAGCTTTGGGTATAAAAGCTTTGCTGTTCCGAAGGACCCTTCTCCTTCGTTTCAACATGTTTGAATATTCCTACTCGTATGTCCACACTCGCTTATCCAGCCGAGTATCTATCTAATATCTCGACAGCACGAATAATGCTAGCCACTCAAGTGGAGAACTTCCACCTGGGGAATTTCAGGCGACGTCCTTCCCGCAGTGCGTAAAACATCGTATCCCTTGATAGTCAAGCCTTACTGTTCTATCCAATAGCCACCCATTCCATCCTTACCCTACCAACGAACTCCGCGCTGGGTGTGTACTGTTTGCAGCCAATGCTCATAAGTAACAACTCTTTACACCCTGTATAGAAACCGCTTGTCCCCTGTTCTGGAACATTCACTCGCGAGGCGAGTATTTTCTGTCTGGCCTCCTCTGGCTTGTCTCATTTATATTTTAGTATACCCATGGACGACCGTTATTTCCACTCTGCTGCGCAAGAGTACAACTACTATGGCCCGAAAACGAGCGGTCTACTGTTACTAGCGATGAAGAGGTTTTGCGCGGTTATCATAAGTGCGTACATTTCTTCGCCAGCTACTTCTTTTCTTTTCCATCCAACCTTATTCCCTGCGCAGCGGTACTGATGCCAACAGCTTTTTGCAACATAATGAACAAATGCCCAGCTATGTTCCAATGAACGACCCTCAAAACTATCATAAGTGTGTGCTTAGTTATCATTATGTCGTTGCATGCTTGACATTAGATGAATTTAGTGGTCAGTACTCTCCATTGTCGGCGAGCGTACAAAATTATGGGAGGTAAGATGCTACATTGTTGTCCCGAAAGTGATTACCCACAGGTTTTTTTCAGTCAGCTACACACAGACGAAATAGCCAACGGTTCCTTGGAATTTGAAGCCCACTCATCTTCTTCCACATCTCAACGACCGAGTCGCCCCACAGTTTCGGTTGATCTTCAACTCTATTCCAGCTTGGACTCCAGTAGTAGCACTCCTTATTCTGCCTATCCTCCGACGCCAGCATCAGGAAATGGATCCCCCCACCAGGAAATTAGAATTTATCAGCAGCAACCTCTCCTCGACCCTAGATCTACGTACCCTGGCTTGCCGGTCACATATGGTTCTATTTCGCCAGTGCAAGAAGGCTCAGAAGGCAAACTAACAGTAGCCACCTCAAAGGTCCGAGAAGCTGCAGTGAGAAAGCGTAAATCTCCGGGCCGAGGCAAACATATATGCACCCGTTGTGGAGATGATTTCACTACCAAACACAATTTGCAGCGTAGGTTCTCTCATTAGCTTGCTTTTGAGAGTTCTGACTCTTTAACCAGATCACCAAAACGCCCACAATGGCCTGAAGCCATACATTTGCGCTTATTGTTATCGGACATTTACTGTTCCACGGTCCAAGGACCGCCACGAACAAAATATACACTCTGTCAATAAGTCTCCATCGTAGTCCCGGTGTACGATACTTAGTAGGATGCCCAAGCCCTGTTTTTCCTTCATAACATACATACCCATAGTTGAACCTTCGTTATTTGTTGCGGATCTTGACATGTTAGTCTTGATATATAGGTTTGATGAAAAATACTCTTGTTGTACGTTGCAATGCGCAGCAGAACGATGAGGCGTAGGTGGGTGATTATTACGGGACTTATCTAGTATCCGAGCTGCTCTAGTATGTTCACGCCTCGGAGTTCCCCATCGGCAACAACCGTGTTACTGACTATTATTCTCTCGTTCCTCCTGTAGTCTCCGTTAACAATAATCGGGGCACGTATGCGCATATATGCTGCACCACTTCTCTGCCAGGAGAATGATCAATCTTTTGTGATGGTTTCTAAATCTCGCTCTGCATACAGTGGACTCTCGATATGCGGAGCCATGAACAGAGGAAAAGGTAGAATTGCGAGCGTTTTTTTTTGAATATGTGCATTTAGAGATAAGTATATCGAGCCCGTATGTTATTACGCCTCGACCTTATCTTGCAGAGCAGATCTCCGGATTCGTAGAGGTTTTGTACCCTGTATATGACCAGTTTGCTTGTTTCCGATGATAACCTCCGAATCGGACAAGTAAGCCTTTGGCTAGCTCGACAGGTTACTTCCAGCAAGTGTAGAGTTGATCAACAGCAATACTAGTACCCAAAGATATGCTCGTACCGCCCACTAGGTATTCGGAGGCCCTGATTCTGTTGGAGAAGTTGATCGAAGTTATTCGGATTATTCCGCACTGACTTCATGGGTGGACGAGATATATGATGAATTGAATGAATAAGTGAAAGTTGATACAGACTACAGAGAAGATTGGATCAACCGGAATTTGCATGAAACGTAAAACTAGCTTTTCATGGAGACTGGGGATAACTAGAAATTCTCCGAGTCCCAGGGTTTTGAATGCTGCCGAAGGGGACATTGCAAAAAATGCTGAAGAAGTGGAGACTTTCGCAAAGCGCTGAAGGCTTGTGAGGATGTAAAAGGGAAAAGACAGACAGAACTCAATGTCTATAGAGATACAATCTAGTGAGCAGCACACTCGCCGGTCGGAGCTAATGTTCGTCCACAGGTAAAGAAAACCGAATCGGAATTGAACCGAAGAAGCCAAAGAAGGTCCAACTGAGGGTCAGGATCTTCAACCAATAGAGCATGATAAGATACACACTGCGACATGGTCGTGGCTCTGCAGTGTCTCCCGGTGTATCTGAATCCTAAAATCAGTCTACCGTCTCACTGAATTTAAGTTCCTAGTTTAAGGCCATCCCGACTTGTTGTTTGCCTCGGCCTCGTGCGAATAAAACGCCATAGAATGCTGATGGCCCCTGTCGAAACTTGCTCTTTCATGACAATCATGCAAACCTGGAAAGACTTCTTCAATTCTCTCCTTCACGTGGTCCCAATCATTGCCAAAAGACCCCAAAAGCGTCTACTGCAGCTTTCTCGGGGCGCCACGCTCCAAAAGCTTCCGAATTCTTACGCCAAAGTGGTCTTGATCTGTCTGCAAAGGACCTTCCTTCTCGTGTAGTCGACGCATTCGAAGAGGAATTGGTTCGCCTAGGGATTCTAGATAAACCTTTGCCTACACATATTGTCACAGCCCTAGAATTCCTCGAGACGCACCTTGTCTCGTCAACTATTACAGATGAAGGAGACATATTGCTATCACTTGGGTACTGGATTTCAATCGCCAGATTGGTTCTTGAAGCTTTGCAAGCCCATTTATATTCGTGGCACCCACGTCTAATCTTCTCTCAGCAAGGAAATATTGATTTATCGAGTTTCAAAATCGACCAGAACGAGCCGTCAAAGGGCGTCAGTATTGAAGCTAATCAGCCATTCGTCTTTGCCAGCCATTGTGCAGAGATTGTTCAGTCCATCAATATAAGCCAGTAAAGCAAAAGAATGGCCGGGCCACCCTGGTCAAGGTACGTCGATAACTTCTCTCTTTTCGGCAATGACTCACGCAAACAAGCTTGACGTCCACGTCCACCATAATTCCCCAGCTGAGGTTGCTATTATCATAGACGCCTTCCGTGTAGTATTTGTGGAATGTGGTGTGTATCTGAGGCACTGCTCGTGTCAAGGATCACTTACTTTGTTGCAGTCACTCTTGATGAGCAGCGGAAGCACAGGGCGGCACTTGTGTCGAAGACCTATGGAATTGTCCCATGTCCTTCGCCTTCACCTTTTGCAAATAACTCTGCATATTTCTCCGGTGGCGACATCCCTTTTCTTCCCATTCTTGTCTTCCTATTGCTTCCAAACACGAGAATACCAACCCCTACGTATCCAATGCTCGTCAACCCAATCAAAGCTGGCAACCCCTCAGATTGGACTGGGAGCTTGGATCTCCAGTCGATACCAATGCCTGGGTTAGCAGAATCAAGCGGCGAAGGTGAAGGGGAGGATGCTCGTATAAAGGACAATGAAAAGAATCCTATTAATGTTCGTTCGATTCACTCTTCGGCTATTTACACTGTACTTCAAGACTCGCCCATGCTCATGAGTCGTTCATGGAGCGGTTCCTCGGATACGTCAAACCATAGCTCTGACTCTGATCTCGAAGGAAATGCAAGCAAACTGCTCCAGTTAGGCAACTATGCCAGCACTTGGAAAGGTGTGTTTGCGCGCGCGCACGTCCCGGCAATCTTCAAGTATGCCCAAACTTCCTAGCTCGCTTTGTCGCTGTTCTTTGTTGAGGTCTGCTGTTATCGTATGCTTTCCAATGTCTCCCCTCAAATTATCCCCCACTTTTATGGGTATTTCCTCCACCGTGGTGAACCGGTTTTAATATTGGAAGACGCTGGAAAGTCGCTTGAAGGGAGCTTCTGGACGGATGTCGAACCTCTCATACATGAAGAGCGGTATGTGCCTTTTCTCATGTCTAGTTTTTAAAACTCACCATTTCTCAATAGCATCGAGATATACAAGATTCTCAAGACTCTGCACGAACGTGGGATTGAGCATGGGGATTTTTATACTCGTAATATCATTCGACGTAAAGATGGTACTTTTTGTGTTATTGATCTTCAGGATGCAGAGGTAAACCATGATTGCATCGGGAAGGATGAGTGTGAGGAGCTCAGTGATTTACGAAGGGAATTAAATGTATGATATTTCAAGTTCTTTTCGGCTTTCGTTTGCTGTTTTTGCCTGTTTTTTGCCCAAATCCAAATCTGTACCTAGATGAATTCTCCCTCCTCGATACTGTCATGCCAGTGTACCCCGGTATTTATCTCAATAGCCAACCAACACCTATGGGATCCTCACGTCCCTCGCTACTGCTTACTGCGAAAGCTAAAGTAGTTGCCCTAGTGATCAGGTCTGTCCGTCCGTCTGAAGATTACTAGCGCGTTTCAGGACCCCGGACTATAGGCTTGGAACCCTGATCCCAAATTTCCTCAATCGGACCACTATGATGCGAACCAAAACCACTAAATTTTGGTTCAATATGATGCGAACTGGTATGAGGGTTCAAAAATGGCTGAAAAAGCGTAAAAACATAAATTTCGCGTTTTCTTGAGTTTCGGAGCGTTTTTGGGCGCATAAACAATCTAAATTCGTCGAAAAAAAAGCATATATCAATAATAGTTGTATGTACAAATCCAGGACTAAATTTTATTGGTTCAATCAGAGCGCTGAGATCTGTTGGGAGGACATCTGAGTACTCGCTACAGAAGCCACAGAAACAATACATAGATTGCAATTTTCGACTAGATATTCCTCAAAAAAAATCTACAGCTAGTTGGAGCTGACTGGGTGACCACCTTAACGATGCTGTAGCCCAACTTAATGCGAACCCCTCCAGAGGCTCCGCCTGCGGCGAGCACTATGATGCGAACTCTGGACGAGGGTTAACACCCATTTTGGGTACCTTTATGATGCGAACCGGGATCAGGGATCTGGGCCTATAGTCCGGGGTCCTCGCGTTTCCTGGATGTTGTTCCTTGACAATTCGAGTTTTCATCCATTGAAATCTGGAGATCGATTTTGATGCACTAATGAGAGGAGGCTGGGGAGGTTGGGAGTTGGTTATTGAAAAATATCTGCATCCCTTCCCGATCAGATATCGGGTTTCGCTACTGGATAGCATAGCATTAGCCTCAGGGTCCGGGGTCGCCAACTGGTCGCCATTGGGCACGTTGTTTCAAGAGCCTCCAATGCTAACTCATGGCTCTAAAGGTGGGGAGTGTAAAGCGCACCCTACACGACCACGTGCTCACTACGTACTTGCTTCTTTCGCGTTGTCTTATATTCATAACCTTGATTAATCCACAGAACCACTGCGTCATATCTTCAGACGTGTCAAGATCCCTCCCTTCAAAATACAACATTGAAGTACTGCATATCAACGGCATACGTACGCCCCAGAACACGGTAAAAATATAACATATATGTAGGTACAAATCAAGCCTCAACCGACTTAGCCAGGGAAAGTTTACTGGGAGGTGGAACAAACACCTGTGCATTGTATGTCAGTACATACACTCAATGAAAAGAAAGAATCCTTACCCTAGTTTTGATACCGCCAGCACTGGGCAAACGAGTCTCACCCGAACTGAGCCACGCATCAATTTCTGCTGCAGCGCTACGGCCCTCACTATGAACGGGAAATTTAGAACCAGGAGATTTAGGTCATTCAAGAGGACGTACTTGATACCCCAGACAATCAAGGACTGTCCACGACGACAATCACCTGCAGCGAAAACACCCTCCACGTTGGTGGAATATTTCTGAAAAGCTTATCAGGAATTGCCCTCTGCATTATGGGAGGGTTCTTACCTTGTGAGGAGTTTGTATGTTGGAACGAGCATCTTGCTTCACACCAAGAGCATTGATAACGTCCTTCTGAGGACCGAGGAAACCTAACGCCAAGAAGACCAGCTGGGCAGGGAAAAATTTTCCGGATCCAGGAACCTCTTCCATTTTCCATTTACCTCCACTATCCTTCGTCCACTCGACACGGACTACAGGTAAACACCATTATACACCAAGTTTAAAGAAGTATACCAGATCACGTACCGGTGTTCAAACCACTGAGTGTTCCGTTATCATCGACAACGAAATCTTTTGTGGAAATGCAGTACTCCCTCGGGTCTGCGATTGAATAAGTTTCTGTGTACAGCTAAACACAGAATAACTGACCGTTTCCGAAGTGAGCAGCCACCTCAGTATGACCATAGTCAGTTCGGAAAATGCTGAAGAAAGTTAGTTCTCTCTGAAGTAGTTGTGGGTTGAAATGAACGCACCGTGGCCATTGAGGCCAGGGGTTGTCCCTTCCTCGAGCGACAGGTGGTTGTGGTAGTAGCTCGAAGTTTGTGACTGATTTTGCGCCATGGCGCATGGAAGTACCAATGCAGTCGTTCCCGGTATCACCTCCCCCGATGACAATGACATCCTTGCCTCTGGCGTTTATGTAGCTATCATTTTGAAGCTCAGAATCGAGGAGAGACTTCGTGTTGAGCTAAATGAACTTCAGCTCAAGTTCGACATCGCAAAGATATCCATTATTTCACCTGTAAGAATTCCATAGCGAAATGAATACCGTCTACATCTCGATTAGGGATTTTCAAGTCGCGAGGCCAAGTTGCGCCAGTACAGATGACAAGGGCATCGTTTTCCGCACGAATGTCTTCAACGTCGATGTCTACTCCGACATGAGCGTTGGGAACAAAGGTCTGAAGTCGAGTCAGACGAATTAGAAGAGATTTGATGGTAAGTGTGGACACTTACAACTCCCTCAGCAGCCATCAAATCTAATCGACGCTGAACAACTGCTTTGTCAAGCTTCATACTGAAAATCGACTGTTGAGTTGCACTATTCTGGAGGACGGAATTCAATGACATACTTAGGGATACCGTACATCAACAAGCCTCCCATGCGGTCATTGCGGTCGTAAACAGTAACCAAATGCCCAGCTTTATTGAGTTGGTCGGCGCATGCTAGACCAGCTGGTCCAGAACCTATGATAGCGACTCTCTTTCCCGTCCTGAAAGAAGGCGGATTAGGCGCCATCCAACCCATCTCGAAACCCTACACAAGGCAAGAATGAGAAGAAATATATAGAGGGTGCGACAACGTCTTTACCTTGTCAATAATTGCGCACTCAATGCTCTTAATTCCAACAGGCTGTTCATTGATTCCAAGAACACAAGCTCCTTCACAAGGAGCCGGGCAAACACGACCGGTGAACTCAGGGAAATTATTGGTAAGGAGGAGTCGGTTGAGAGCGTCCTGCCACTGGCCCTTGAATACAAGATCGTTCCACTTCGGTATGATATTGGAGATAGGACAACCGGTGTCAGACTGACAGAACGGCACACCGCAGTCCATGCAACGCGCGGATTGATACTTGAGCTCACTATCAGTGAGACGCGTGGAAATTTCCTTCCAGTCCTTGACACGTTTTCGAGGAGGTCTATACGCTTCCGCGAGCCGTTTGTACTTCATGAAACCGCGAGTTTTGTCAAGCTTGGACAGCCTTTGCTTTTGCGTCGACTCGTCAACAAGGGAATCTTCAAGATCGACCAAAGAAGGTTCATGGCGTTTAGGAGTAGAAGGGGGAAGTGGAGATTTGAGTAGAATCTCTTCAAGCCCAGATGCTAGGTCGACTTGACTAGCAGTCCGGGAAGGAACCATATCGATGATACTTGAGCGCAATTTCTCTTCTTTTTCTCTAGCCACCTTCTCCTCAAGAACCCGCTTGTAGTCCAAAGGCATCACACGAACGAAGAGGGGAAGAAGGTGATGGAAGTCATGGAGAACGCGATCTGCCACTTCTGAACCAGTGAAATGGCGATGGTCTTCGATAAGGCTGCGCAGAGCAGCAATTTCGCGAGGGTCCGTAACTTTTCCAAGCTCTACCATTTCCATGTTGACTTTTGATGCAAAGGTGTGAGCGGTGTCCAAGATGTAAGCGATACCACCGCTCATTCCAGCGGCAAAATTGCGGACCCGTAGTGCCGAGAACAACCACCCCCCACCTGTCATATACTCGCAACCGTGGTCACCTGTGCCTTCAACGACAGCGTTGGCTCCAGAGTTTCTTACAGCGAACCGTTCCGCAGCAATACCGCGAATGAACGCTTCACCAGATGTCGCTCCATAAAGGCAAAACATTGCCGATAATGATATTTTTCTTCGGCTTTGAAGATGGAAGTCTTCGGTGGATACACAATTAACCTACCACCAGAAAGGCCTTTGCCAACGTAATCGTTCGCGTCACCTTCTAGCTCAATGGTGATACCAGGAGCGAGGAAAGCACCGCAAGATTGGCCCGCCGAACCTTTCATGCGAATATGGATGGTGTCCCCGGAAGGCCTTCTTCACCGTACTGTTTTGAGACACGGTAGGACAAAGAGGTTCCAAGAGCACGGTCAGTGTTGATAACATCAGATTCGATGTGAACGGGAAGGCCTTTAGTGAGAGCAGGCTCAGACTCATCGATGAACTTGTTGTCAAGGCGAATGTAGAGTTTATGATCCTGCTGGCGAACGCG
>JADNRY010000872.1:0-23083 GCA_015501585.1 Rhodocollybia butyracea | reverse complement strand
TTATCGATCGCGTGGCAACTGACCACTTCCTCCTGGTGAGTACATTTCCTAAGCTGGTTGTATCTGTTGTATTGCTATCGTATTTACTTGACATTGACTGTAGATCGAGGCACCACGTTGCTCAGGAAAATCAACGTTATTGGAGGACATCGCGGTTGCTGTCATGGATCGACCTACGGAGTATGCTATCCATTACATGGGCATCGGGTTGACCCAGCGACCCACGAGATGCTCATGCAGTACCCCACTGCACTCCGTGAATACTCATCGGGTTAACATGCGGACATCACATCGGCGCTTGACGCAATTAAAAATAAGTACGACTTGATGAAGCTTTTAGAAAAGTGAATGGTCGATGGATTCGATTTCTGGATCTTTATCGATGAAGCTCAATTGTTGTATGACAACACCTCTTTTTGGTTCAATGTCGTTCAAGCGGCGTGTTCCGCGTTTAACCCAAATTTCTATGTCATCGCCGCAGGTACCTATGCCAGTCATACTGGCTCTTGGTCGAAGACCTCGGAATGGCACACTGCTCCGGCACATTTGGGTCATGGATTTGTTTCCCTCGTCGGCGCGTTCGGGGCTGCGAACCTACTTCGCCAAAATAACAATGATCCCTCCTGTATTGCTTTTAATGAATCTGTTTTCATCAGTTTGTAGATCTAGCTCTGGCCAAGGAGAATCATAGCTTGGATGGTACCATACGAAACAAAAAATCGCTTACGCCTCCTCAGAGTCTCCGGCCTGTCATTCTTGGGCGAGATTTATACATCCCGGAGTGGTTACAGAGCTTACCAAGTTCACCATCCAAAAGGTGCGTTGTTTTTCTGTGTATGAGCCACTTATCTCTGAGCTATGTCCAACAGTTATCGCACTCACCACCTCCTGGTTGGAAGACCATCATCGAAGCCTTCACACATAAGTGCATATCTGATGCATCAAGCACATCACCGTCACCTTTAGGACAATGCTACCCCACGAACCTGCTCATGGTGAAGGCATCCCTGCTCCAATGTTGACGGTATTCTAAGCATACTGCTGGAGAAAACTATAAGAGTCACACCCATCGATACCATGTATATGCCACGCATGGTTATCAACACAGCTCTCTATATCCGAGATCGGCAAAGCCGCTCTCCTCATCTCATGCCATCTAAAATTCCCCTCGAGCACCTCACCACAACTGCAAGTCTTTCAGACAAGGTATCTTCCTCATTTAGGACCCTTGGTAAATTAATGAAGCGTGAGACAATCGCTGTCACTTCTTGCGAGCGCTTTCACAATGTTATAGCGGGCAACTCAGTTTCTGTCATGCCAGGCCATATTCAGTCCGCGAGTACTATGGTCCCCATGCACTCTCTGACTATGAACAAGCTGCCCATGATGCACGACGAATGGGCTGGCTTGTGCAGGATCCAGACCAAGGACTTCAGCTGCGACTACCTACACAGTGGCATCGGGAATATTTGAAGGCTTTGCTGAAACCCCCGCAGATGTTAGAATGATGCTTTTCGACGACTTTTTGGTAAAGGTGATTTCTGAATTTCGTTCATCGGTCTTGAACGAGATGCTTGCAACCAAACAAACTGCGTGAAGTCAATTATGACTCCGAGTTTAAGCATGCTGCCGATACTGTCGGTGGCACTCTTTTCCTGATACCGCAGAGTCGAACGGAAGTGGGAGATGGGATTGTCAGCTTTGCGTGTTTGACAAGAGAATGGGCTATCGAGTTGATGTGTGAAGGGAAAGAAGTCAAACAGCACATAAGCCAATTCAAACCTGGGGGTGCCTTTCATCAAGCATGCCCAGCCTGGGACTGGCGGGTTGTAGATTTTTATCTTGGAGAATGGCCCATTGATAGCATGGTGGATTCAAGATACCGCGCTGTTTGTCTGACACACGACGTGAACTCTCAATGTATTCGGGCCACGATAAAAGGGGATTGCATGCAGAGATGTCAGTAACTTTGAAGGCATAGTTTTGGCTTGTTTTCCTTGTATTTTTTAGCATTCTTACGGTGAATATTTCTTTTGAATGTAAAGTACTTGGAATGGAGAATAGAATTGCCGCACCCCTTTCGCCCGCCTTGTTTCGACGAATTATGTTCGAGAAAAACCATTCCTGGTAAGACTGTTGCTCTGGACAAGCGATCAGAGTCACTCTGGTTCATTAGTATTATAACTATCCCTCCCAAATTCCATCTCAGTCGGACCTTTATTATGAACGTCTCCATCTTCTCTTGGGTCGAATCTCTTGGGTCGAAAAACCCGATACTACCAGTCTCTTCACCCCATGCACAAAAATCTATCAAGCTTTATGGAAATGCAACGGGCTATCTACGATTATCTTAGGAAACCTGGAGAAGCGCTGTAACGCGTGGGCGCTTGATACAGTGATCATGCAGATCTTGTGACTTTTAGATCTTTACTTTTTACTACACGACGAGCCAGGCTAAGTTTCTTCGCAAGCAAGTTCAAGCGGCTGGATAGGCTAACTTCAAAGCACCATTGCCAAGGATCACTCCTGGGAACAATTACTCGTGAGCCATGGCCCATACGTTTAGATGGCCACCCGGCAAAAATACCTATACTATCCTGCGGGCTTCGTCGCTGGTTCATTCTCAAGTTAGTTAATCATCCGAAAAGAGCCACATTTAATGGAGAACATAAGCTTGGGTACGCTTCCAAGCGCGTAGCGGGATATGCTCAGATCGCATCGAAGGCACATCTAGTCATAGGTCCACATCCAGAAGCCCGTGTTTTTTCGAAGTATTTCCGACAAAATTCTAGATCTCGTCTCACCGGGTGCAGACCAAGCTCTACTAAAAGCCAAGGTGAGTAAGGTATACCAAAGGATCGAGTTTTTCTCTAATTCTCTGTCATGTTCAAGACAACGTCGGTATTTGCCCTTGCTAGTCTCGCTAGCATCATCAATGCACACTCGTCCCCAGTTTCGGTATGGGCTCAATGTATGACCTCTATCGCGCTATTATTCTGGATATTTATATGGTCACGACAGGCGGTGGAATTGGTTGGGCTGGGTCGACCACTTGCGTCTCTGGGTGAGTTTTTCCTTTGTGAAATCTACGTCTCTAACGGTATAACCTAGAACAACTTGTACCTTCTTGAATGCATGTAGGTACAAGAAACTTTCCGCAGGTTATTCCGTTGATCACAATGTATAATGTAGATTTCAGTCAATGTATTCCCTCGGCTTCCATCACCAGTTCAGCTTCAGCTACGTCAAGTCCCACCCCTACGTCTTCGCCTCCAGTCAGTGTCTTCTGCCGCCAATTTCTGGTTCAGTTTGTATGTCTGTCTAATCCTCATACTTCTCTCTCGTCATTGACGTTACCAGCGGCGACTCTTACACTCAAACAGCTTTCAGCCCATCTGGGAACCCACCTCAAATCGGCCAGCCTCTAGGAAATCCTCTTTACCCTGGTGGTACAACCACTGTTGGTCCGAACTGGATCGACTTCTACACGGTCATGTTCAATAACTCGCTGATCCTTACTTGGAATTATGCCTACGGAGGAGCGACAATTGACGCCTCTTTGGCTCCGCCGTTCACTCCTACTGTGTTGTCGTTGACAGATCAGGTACAAGCCATAGCTCATTTCCCAAAGTTCTTCTGACTTCTCTATCTATTCCGATAGGTGAACGAGTTCCTTAGCGGCACCGCTACCAAGCCCATAGTAGCTTCCTGGACAAGCGAGAATGCCCTGTTCTCTATTTGGATTGGAATCAACGATCTTACTTGGAGCTGGTGGCAGACTGGTGATCGTCTAGCGTGCGTAGAGTCGGTTGCTTCCTTGCAGGGACCAGGGTGAGTATACTTACGATACCCGTTTTATTGCAGATACAACGATGTCTTGCTCGATGCAGATTTCGCATTAGTTGAAGAACTTGTAAGTCCTTGTTATGATTAGCTCGCTGAATCATATCTTTGATTGACTCTTGCTCGATATAGTATGAGGTCGGCGGTAGGAGGTTTTTGTTCATCAACGTTCCACCTATCCAACTCTCGCCTTACGTGAGTTCAAGTCTATTGATTCTCTCCCGCATTCAATGCAGAACCACACTGATTTCGTCTCGTCTCCTTCACCAGGTTTGGGCTTGGACCCAAGCGAAACCAACGAAACCGCTCCTATCCTGCAATCCGTCATTGAAGACTTCAACACGAAACTGGCAGTAAGAGCAAGTAATTTATCAAGCACTCTCGCTGGGGTAAACACGTATTCTAATTTTTGTCAGAGAATAAGATTTACTTACGAGGGCTATGTTCGCGACGTGAAGGTCCAAACATTCTTATGGGACTCTTACGCCGCGTTCAATCAGATCCTTGATGATCCTTCCGCCTTTGGGTTCGTAAACATAACGATGTTTGGTTCGGCGCCTGGTCTTTTCTAGTTTACAAATTCTCTCGATCCATGCACTGTACAAATCCTTTCTTTCTCAATATGTATAGAAAAGACAACCAAGGCTTGCATCCATCCAGTGAGTGCTACTGAACATCTAAGGCGGTCCTGGTCGTTAACGATCTTCAACTTTGCCGCTCATGAAGTCTTTGGTAAAGATATTGCAGCAGTTTTGGCGGATACTATTTGGTGAGAACTGTCCAATAAACATCAAGCTCAACTGTACTAGTATGATAATTTGAATCCGCCCTACGGTCAAAAAATACTGCCCTAGCTAGAGGAACCTCTTAAGTACGAAGCTCCATTCATCGAGCTAATTGGGTGATGGGGCAATGGGGCGTGTTGCAAAGTTAAGAGATAGGAATCGAAAAAGAGATTTGCGCGCCGTGTGAAGCGTCGAATGCTAAAGCCAACAGCCAGTAGGAAAACAATTCCTTGATACAGGCACTGGACTCTCTGGACGCTTGGAGCTTCTGGAAGGTAGTCTCGTGCACTGAAAACCGCTCGTAACAATACGGTTACCATCTTTCGTAGTATCAAAGCTCAGTGAGTCTGCTGCTTCGGTTTGTTGTCATTAGTTTCATAAGTCATATATACAGTTTGTACAAGGAATGTATACAAAGAATGTATACCATACTAGTTGGTTGAACCGTATGATAAGAGTAATTTGTTTTACAGTAATCTATACATACTGCCAGTTCGGAGGATGATCATCGTAGTGGGGTTCCAATTTCACTTTGTTGCCCTCGCGAGAGCCGGTCTCGTAGTTGTACATCGAACGGTGGGGGTAAGGGTTCATGTTGGACATGGCGACGGGGTCTACATAGAGGTGGGGCTGCTCGTGTGTAGAAGAAATAGAAACAGGAAGATCGTGTGATGCGTGCATATAATCTTGGGAAGGAGAGATCCGTGCGGGCGAGGAAGAATCAAAACGGATGTAGCTAGGGTTCCAATAGTCGCCGCTATGGTGTATATAGGAGGGGCGCTGATAACCGTTGTATACGAAGCGTTGTGGGTTCGAATGGTAAGATTCGACGGAGGAGTCGCCGTCTGAGTTCTCCGTGGAAGTACTTCGGTGAATAGGCCGCGAGTATGGAAAATAAGTTGCTGGCCGCGTCAAGAAGGGGGTGTCGAACGGGGCGGTCCCCACTGAAGCTACATGGTCGATGAGTCAATGTGAAACGTAGAAAGTTTTTGAAACGCACGATTTATGTCCTCGATTGACTGAGAGCGACGAGGGCTACGAGAAATATTTTGGGTGCGTGTAAGGCTCGTGTAACTGTGCTTTAACTTAATAAACGCGATCAAAAAACAAAAAAGCAGATGGACCAACCGATTTTTTGCAGAAAGACCTGTTCTACCGGGGAAATATGTCCTCACTATCTTCTTCCAGCATGTTCCGTGTTCGTTCACAGCGTTGCATAGGATTCGATCCTATAGACTGGTCAATATTGAAGGTAATTTGCAGCAGAAATATCCATACCAACTCAGGAGTCCATCCTGAACGATCTATGGAGGGGTCCAATGTATCTGTCCAACGTTTCGCGCACTCTAACCAGAAACATGGAGTTGAAGACAGTACATCACCAACCGCAGGCACCACTTACGATCGCTATTTCTGCTGTGTACCATTGTAGCCACTAAGGACCATCTGGCGAAGATTAACAAATAAAAAGCCCTAGAGAGCGCAGCATTTACTTTGTTCCGTGTTTTGTTACAGCGTTCATTAGCTTCGCGTCCTCTTCTGCAGACCAAACGCCTCGTACGATGTCTACAGCCATTCTTGCGAACCAACGTTTTCGACAATCTTTATTGCTACGACCGGGAACGTGGGTGGCAATGGTAAACCATTTTGAGGGATTTGGATTTCCAGGCTCCTCTAACGCATGTGGCATAAGACGTTGAATTCGGTCCGTAGAAAAAGCGCGTACCTAGAGCAACAGCAGCACGTAAAAGGTCGTCTTCCTCAGACGTCCAAGGTCTTCTCTCTCTCAAAGTCATGGCAGGGAACAAGTTGGAAATAAGATGATTGAAACTCAGACGAGTAGATAATAAATAAATAATGATTTGCGAACTCCCACGGCCGCCGCCGCTGATGACTTTCCGCTTTTGGAAGTTAGCCGACGATTGTCATGTCTGAAGGACGATCTTTTGCAGTGCTCCTCCCAACGATGATGTTTGCAGTGCTCCTTCCGACAAGGATATTTGCAGGGCTCCCGGAAACGACCAGGTGAAGTCGAATAAAACTCTCAGATGTGTATCACAGCCGAATTACTAAGACGTTAATGCCTCTTGGTTTCGTTTCATGGCGCAGTCTCTTGATCGTGCCTTGCCTTTGTCTGTTCCAGATCGATAGTAAATTTGAGAGCGATCTTTCCATTGTCCAAGTGTAATTGCTAGAATGAACTTCCGATGGAGACACCACGGGACTCTCCTAGGCTCTCTTGCATGTCTGGCCTTGATGTTACGATCCTCTGCCAACTTACCAGATAGCCATCGAACATCTGACCAAGTTCGATTAATCCATTTGGAGAAATTTACCCTCCGGGATTTTCGGGATGGCGAAAAGATCAAGGGACGTCTTATTTGTTGGAAAATCCAGGGACATCGTGTAACGTGTTAGAAAATCAAAAACGCCATGCGAGTGCTTGCGCTATATATCACAACAGTTAACTACTAGTCTTCTACAACTCATTGTGCTCTACAGTGAAAACATGTTGGGACGTGAAAGCACTGTCGGTATAGATATTCGTTTCCCTAGTCCACGCGCCTCTGCCTCCTCCCCAGCTTTCCTCTTGATCGCTCATCTCAAATTCCAACAAGCCACCATAACGAATTTGATCGTAGGAGATGACAGGCTCCTCCCAATCTTCAACAATTTTACCATTTATGCTCAGACCTTTGACGTATTGTTTCGTCTCTGCGCTAGGAGCTACTATGCGCAATTCATAGCTATTCGTCGTAGAGTTGTAGTATGGGTTATCGATAATGGATGAGTGAGCAGGCGGTATGAAAGGAGGGACCGGTATGCTGAAGAGCTGCGATGAAAAAAAGGGGCTATGTATAGAACAAGACAAATGCGTGAGCTCCTCGGTGACAAAGACCATGCTGATACACTTACGAGCCGACTACGAAAACACCGGCAACAGGGTTTACCGGATAGAACCCATGGCACTGAACACATACCAAGCGCTCATTTGGCCACAGTCCTCGTTCTGAATTCAAAAGCTTTCGTGTCAACGTTTGATCATCACAAGGGAAGGAAGGAACTTACACCGCTCAAACCGTTGGGGTGTTGTTGAAATTACTTTGAGCTATCTCCCGAACGCGCTCCTGAGTGTACGAGGCTGCACCAGCGAGCGCGTAAAGATAAGGGGCATGATGCGCAGGCTAAATGGGATGAGGGCTCAGTAAGTCTTTTTCAAAATGAAGCTATGAACATGAGCTAACTTCATTCGTAAAATCAGCCCATCCACCGTCAAAGAACTCATTCAAACTTTTGACAAAGCTTTCGTTTCCTCCTCGTCGCTTCACAAGCTCAGCCACGTCGTGCACATAGTCGAAGGAGTACACCCAGCGGTCGCCTTCTGTGAAACCGTCGAGGGTCGCTGAAAAAAAGTGTGAACATGTTGAACATAATACGTCGCGAGTTCTTACATCCCCAAGTACCATCCTGTTGTCTGGCTTGTACGAATCCCATGATATCGTCGCCTCCGGTAACTATAGCAGGGGCCGAAGCTGCTGGATTCCATACCGTCCAAGGGTTCGCAAGAGCCCTATCGTTCAAAAAAGTCGTAACATTGGAATCGAGCCGGCTTTCTGGGGAATTCGCTTTGTAGAATTTGGCCTTGATTTCCGATAAACCCGGGGTATGCGTACGAACGATATCCGATGGAATAAGCGTGGATAGAACTGCCACTGCATGATCATCGTCTATTTAGAAAGGAAAAAAAATTTGTCAGTGAACGTAGACAATAGTGGAAAGCTTATGAATCAGTGGCGTACAGGCGTAATCCAATGTCCTACTCACGCTTTCCGAGTGGATGTCATTCGCAACCCACCCCCCGTTGTCGGCGTATTGTTCGTAAAACGTAGAAAGTCCAGCGCGAGCTTCGTAATCAACGCCCTAGAAACATAAACAGAATCAGTGTGTAGTACAATATTACTCTTGGAACTCGTTACTTGCCTCTTCACGATCGGAGTAGCTGACGGTATCATCATCAACTGGGGGAACAGACGCATCCTTCCAAGCTGATTCCCAGATAGTCGTAAGTTCTTCGGTGGTGAACGTCCGTTGAATCTCGCTCGAACCAGACTCCGCCAATCCACCGAATCCTTTCAAGAGTGCTTCTGCAAGTAACGAATCCGCATGAGAACCAATCATGACACTGGTTTCTATCAATTTCATCAGCAAACGATCTTGAACGGTAGACAATTCACGCTACCAATCATGTTTTTCCACATCGGCAACCAGCCGCCTTCTTTGTAGTCTTGGAGCATGCTTCGAACCATACCAGGAACACGCTCGGGTGCAAAAAGAATGGTGAAAGCCCATGCGGCTCGATAGGTGTCCTAGCCGCCGAAATAAGATAACCGGGATTGAAGCGAAATCGAATTTTCATACTCACCCAAACCGAATACCCACTGTAAGATTCTCCTTCGTGAATAGAATTATCATGCGCGGAGTAGTAGTGATGCTGCGAGCCTGACGACGGATTGGGAATGTCTTCGTGGGTTTCGTATGGATACTAGAAAGAATTAGGAAATACATATCAGCTAGTAACGCGGGGGCAACTCTTAGTTCTTCGCAACACGAACACGATCACCAACAAACAAATGGAAAATGTACTGACATGGAGCGCATGAAAAACACTGGTTAAAAGAACAACTTTTCTCTCCTCAGCCTCGGCCGACCCATCCGTCTCCACCTGGAATCGTTCCACTTTTTCCGCCCATGCGTTTTCCGTAGCGGCCTGCGTATCGGCAATATCGACGAACGATTCAGCATTCAGATTATATCTGGCCTGGTCTGCCGAAATCAACGAGGTAGCAATATGGAGGTTGATCGTAACGACGCCAGAACTGGATTCTCCGTCGCTCGCGTCTTGACCGGGGAATTTGAACCTCGCGTATCCACCTAAATATTCCCCAGTCCCCGATGTCGCTCCTTCAGATATAGATCCCTGCTGCGTGACACCATATCCAGTTTCACCGAACGCCGTATCAAACCTGGCGCAATACCAGCCAGTGAAATGTTGGGCAGCGTCCTTGACGCTATTTGGAGCGAGAAGGAAATCTTGCATTTCAGAATTCGAGCCACAGATTTCTGCGTTATCTGGAGATATTTCGACTGTGCCATTGGGTATAACGGGACAAATACGTCAGGCGTGTGGAATAGTTCTGTCGGACGCGCCGTTGGGAGGAAGACGTATGGATAATAACTTTTGGACGAATTTCCTTGTCTGAACACGAACTGAAAGTGACCAACTCGAGAGCTTGCACTCATCGAAACTTGTACAGTGCCTCCTTCCGAGTCTGGGATTTCGAGTCCAACAGAGTACATTCCAACACCTAACTGTTCAGTATCGGGGATTTTGGGCAGTGCTCTCTCTTCGAAGTCAGTTTTTATATCCCCAGATAGACCGAAAGACATTCCAGGAACCACTCCTGCCCAGGCGCTCTCTCCCATCCAAATAGCTGGTTGACGGGTACCTAAGAATCCATGGATAGAGCCGTTGTTTTTGTAAGATTCTGTGTAGTTGAAGGGCGTAGCGGAAACGTGGTTGTGTTGGGTTTCAGCCACCCACCGAGTCGACCCGAAAGGTGGAGAGACAGAAGGAATCATTCCTCCAGCGAGGTTGGGTTCTGGCCCAGTGGTACCAATTAACGGGTTGATAGATGAAAGGAGAGTTTTGGGCCATTGATAGGCCGTTACAACGGGTATTGAGCCCACGCAGAGCAAGGAGAAAAGAGCTTTCATCGTGATGGGAGGAAACTTGAAAGCTCGAATTCAACGAGTATATAACTGTTTAGCTGATCGCGCACGGCGCACCGGTGCGGAAGGCGGGAAGAACTTATGTGCCGAAGCGGTCGGTCCGAGCCACGCCAGAACTATCGACCCAGTCCACCTTGTTTCATTAGGATCTTTTAGCAAGCGATTCATTCCATCAACCACTGAGCGACTTGGCCATGCCCGAATCGAAAAGGCCATCTGCAACGGCCACAGCGTATCGGTTTGATTTGAGGATGTAGGAAATTCGAGGAACGACCATATTCTGAATACTGGTAATTATCATCTCCGTTGCGAAATCAACTGCGAAAACTTACCTCGACACCCATTTTCGAGACCCGTAGCCAACGTCGTTAGCGACTCTTTTTCACCAACAACCACTTCTCAACGTCAACTGTTTCGCTCTGTATTCTTATAATCCTTTTTACCATCTTTAGTTCCTCCCATCCTCTTTCACTTGCGCATAACGTACGGTCCTACCTCACGTCAACCCTCAGATCCAGAGCTCAAGGCCTCACGACTATACGAGAACCCTAGGGCGTCTCCCTTCCCCCCCCCCCCCCCCCCCCCCAATTATGACTTTTTGAGTAGGGATGCTCAACAGATATTCAGACTCGCCCTGTCCTGGCTTCGATGGCTTTATTCGGGTGCTAAAATTCCATAAACACCCTTCGACGATTTCGCCTACCAAATGAATACTTCGCCTCAAGGACTCACTGGCACCTCCGAGGGTAAATGCAGACGAGAAACAGCCGCGGAAGCTCGACGCGGATAGGGCGCGTTCGTTGGCCAGGCGTAGACATCATACTGGATGATGAAGGCATGTAGGAGAGATATTTAACCTGTAAGTGTTCGATTTTTCATCGTCTCATTTTACTGATGTTCCTTAGTTTCTGTGGACCTTTGCGTAGAGTGATCAGCGTTTAGTTATATAACGTCGATGAGGGGGAAAGGGTATGTGGAATAATGGTAGACGACAATGGATAATGTCAGATACCAGGCAAGTACATTGTTCTATATCCAAATCCATACACCAGTCTCACTTGCTAGGGCTAAGAATCGCTTCATAGCTGTGCATAGCGCCCCTGGAGCTCCATATCACGCTACTTTTGTTATTCTTATCTCCCAGCGATGTTTGAAGGCCACCTGTCCGCTCAATCCCAAACTCAACTCAACCCGCGTTGGACACGGCTCTGGGTTCCCGCTGCACTTTATTGGGTGAGGATCGCCGTCACCTTAATAGCTACATCAAAGTCTGTGGGGGCCAGCTCTCCACTGTGTTTGTGATTTTCCAAGACGCTAGTGTGTAGAGAGGCGGAGACATGTGGGAGTTTCGAGTGTCGAGACTGCTGGCTTTTTGGCGTAAGAGATGGAGTCGTTGAAATCGGGTTGTTTCATGGTCAGCTGAGAAGGATGATACCAATCAACCACCTTCGGTGAATCTGATCGCTTGTTCAAAGTCTGAACATGGTTAGGCGGGGCTGATTGGACAAGAGACGCACCGCTTATGTGGGCGAAGGCAGACTCTTCCTTGCTCGAATCCAAATCCACTAAAATCCACACAGGAGGGATAAGGTCTAGGTTGACCTTATATTTGTAGACAATCACCATCGTAGATGAGGAGCTAGTCGCTTGTGTTGTATGTACCAAACGATGGGAGCGCTTTGAGAGCACTGCACGTAGATCTGGCCATAGAGTACAGTAACTTCAATAATACACTCTTCCATGTGAAGAATGTGGTCTTTTTCGATAGATCTTCGCACTGTGTTGTAGTATCGCAGAGTATCGCATGTACTGAGACTCATTTAACGTTAACCATTGTCTCGCGGCACAGAAAAAACACTGCTCCAGAATGGCGGAATAACTTTTGTGGTTATTGTATACGATCGTGTGGGGCGCAGCGATTCTGCTCTCCATTTTAAATACTTCGACCACAAGGTCCTCGGGATGGCCCAGCCCTCAGGCGCCCATCGCTGAAGTGCTCGGGGTCACTGGCGCTAAATTACGGTCATTTCTTCGCCTCTATCTTCGACGACGATTCCACCCAAATATGTGCTAAATCTGCCCTAAAGGCCTAATCTTCCGGGCTCTGATAAACGCGCTGTCGCACCGCCCCCCTTTCCAACGCAAGTCACACCGAAGGAGGGGGAGTTTCCTCTAGAAAAATTCCTGGACAAACATTTTAGCCAATTTTAGCATTCAGAAAGCCTCAAGGCGATTGCACCTCTTTTATGAAAGTCTTTCTGCAGATTGTCATGTATAGCATCTGTGTTTCCAAGTGATAGAAATTGGGACTTGTTGGGCCTGGAAGACGAAGCAGAGTTGATTTTCGTGTCAAATTTTTCGTAAGCTCTGCCAGATATAACGCTGCAGCAGGCAATGGAAGCGGAACGAGGAGCTAATCGGGGCAGATGTTGAATGTTCGAACGTTCAACGCTGAAAAGTCGAGGTGGAAAGTGTTTTCGTATTTGGTTGGAAGTGAGTTTTCTTTGTCCAGTGACAGAATCCGAATTCACTTGTCTACTAGCCCTGCCTTGCGGATCTGCGACGAAACACCGAAAGAAAACATAGAATTACAAGCCTCGTTCCCGTCTCTTCAAAATCTGCAGTCTCTGTAACTTTACTTTCTTGCCGCTTCGCTATACTCTACAAGTCTTTCGACTGAATGACTCTCGCCCTCATGCATCCTCATGTCTGACCATCTTCGCTATGAGCTGAGCTGAACGAGCTCTGTGGTCCTATACGGTTGGGAAACCTTACGCCAGTGCTCAAATTGTATGAAGAGGATATCGAGAACCCAGTGTGAAGTGCGCTAGGGTACTCTATTGCGTACTGTGTTCATCCAGGTGAGGCTTGGTTTCTCTGTTGGGCTCGTCTTTTTCCAATGCCAACCCTCCGCTCCTTTTTGCTCCCAGTTGGAAAAGCAAAGTCGGCCTCGACTAAGCCCTCGACCGTCTAATGAAATCTTAAGGACCCACGCTCGTTTTTGTTGTTCTTTTTACCTGCGCTAGCAATCATCAACGTCGTTGGAGGTTACGTGCAACGACACTCGAGTATGGCAAAACACGGCTGTAAAAAGCAATGCGATGGATGTTTTGAACGATGTCGTTGGTCTTCTTTACCTCAAGAACACGCCTACAGACAAAGACATCCTGAAGCTCAAAGCTCAAATTCCTCGTCTGCTCGTGCTACCACAGGAACAAAACAACGACGTAGATTGTCAATTTGCTTGGGATGGAGCTTACTAAGGTGTTGGTTATCGAGACCAGGTTGATTTCATCACTTCTTGTGTATCGAGTTACAAGCCAGGAGATCCTGATCACTGGAATATTTACGGTCCTCTATTATATTACATATAATAATTCCCAAGTATTCTTCGCGCTCGTCCTATTCCCGATATATTACCGATCCAAGATTCAGAACATTACTCGAGACCTTGGTTCAGATTTTATTTATTTAGTTTCAGAAGTGGTTGGACTGTCTCCTAGCCGCAAATGGAGGAGGCGATGCCCGCAAACTCCGTACATTTCTAGATTTCAAATGACTCGGTGTATTCTCTCGGTCTTGCTAGGTGTCCCTCGGGTTCAGCACAGGTTTTATGAGGTAGCACAAGCCCTGTTGGTGTAGGGAAGAAACCTGCGATACAGATGTATCATTGAAGTTGTGGATATCAGTCAAGAGGATGAGGAGGACAAGGGGGGAGAGATTTCTCCGTCAAGTCTGAACCCCGCATCTCTTTGGTCCAGGGAATGCTTCTCCGTCTGCTTTGACGCTAGGCACATTCGATACCAACATCAACCCTCATGCCCCTTGCTCATTTGAAATCGGTGCCACAAACCCTTACTCCTTCCTCTATGTCGACAGTGTATCTCCCCTGGGCCATCTTACTTGTCCAAGCATTGCTGTAGCCAGCTTCTGCAAATTTTCTAACTCCACCGCCTCGGAAATTACCATCGCTATTGTTGTCTGCAGAAACGAATCTCAATCTTCCCATCCACGTTCCTACACATTCACAGTCCCATCCCCAGTCTTACCCAGCTTCAGTTATCCACCCTTGCTGTCTGCAAGTTCAATGACATTTTCACATACTGACTCGAAGAAGAGAGGGAGCAGGAGCATGTTTAATTGCAACACACAGTCTTTTCAGAGGTGCTTGAACATGGGAACAGAATTTGGTGTTTGGAGCCTTCCAAGAATGATGGTTGTTTCAGTTCATATCGAAACCACAAGATAAAATTACATTGGCCTCATCTGTACAAGCACAGAAAAAGATTATCACAAACTCTAGAAAAATAATGATCATGAATAATTATGCTCCTATATGAATTGAACGCATCCCCTGCATTACTGCATAGTTAAGTAGTTCACTTGATCCACCATCAGTGGCCAACACCGTTGAGCTTTCGGCCTCTCGGTTGAGCTTGTCAACATGTTCAGCTGCACCAGACAAATGTGCAACCCTGGCACAGGCTGCATGGAGTGCAAGAAGTTCAGGAGAAGGGAGAGGAAGATTATCGGGTCAGAGGACTTGAACGTTACTTGCTGCGGCAAGCTCCAGACTGTGTGCAAGTATGGCGGAGCCAACACCACTCGATACTGGTTTTCAATAGCCTACAAGGCAGAGTAATTAGAGAGGTTATACCCCTGTTTCTGCAAATGCATACCGTGGCTTCAAACCAACACTTCAAACGATCAAAAAGTTCATGTACCGGGTGGTCCAACGTCATGATGTTAAAGAGCGAGTGTACCTTCGACCCGTTTATCTTGTTAATGTCGTAGCCGAATCGTTGCAAGACTGCTAAGACCGATGCTGCGTAGTCTTTCTAGTAAGGCATAGAATGTATGTGCAAGTAAGCGTGAATGCAATAGAACCGGATTTCAGTGACGGACCTTTTCGCCATCGCTGAGAGAGAAATATGTAGAGTCTGGCACAATATGGGCGCACTGCGTAAAGCCACCACCCGCTTGCTGCTGAGTCGCTGTATCGAAAAGTGCCAGGGAATTGAAATCAATGACACCCTTCACCATACATCGATTGCTGTCCCGTTTTAAAGCCTAAGACCAGCACAAAGTGTAAATATTCCATGTTCAATATTCAGATAAGTGCAATGAAACTCACGGCTTGTTTTGCGGCGGTCCAGCTTGCGCGCGCTTGTTCAATCTCGGTCTTCACTTTTTCCTTGTCCTTATCGAAAGAAGTGCGGCTGGGGTGGGAGGAGCTACCAGGTGTGTTACCTTTGAACTTGCGGACTAAATGTGCAGGACCTTTAGTTTGAGATAGACAGTTTACATAAACAACTTACAAGCGCGAATGAAATAATCCATGAAGGATTGCCCCAGTTTGCATAATTTATCATACGATGCGTTACAGGAATGGATTACTTTGACGATCTCGGCAAGGGCAGAAACAGAAGAAGCTTCGAGGATAAGATATCCAAGGACACGCGCACGAATTACATCCAGTTCCGAGTCTTGAACCTGATTTGTAGCTTGTCGTTCAGTATCGAGACAGACGTGATAAGCACTAACGGCGTCACTTTGAAGTGAGCCAAGTGCAGAGGTAGAGTAAGCATGCGTGGACTGTATACGTTGAGTAGCCTCTCGGATGGAAGGAAGAGGTTGGCCCTCAGACCGACTTGTCATTGCCTGGTAGTCGTCGTAAGAAAACAAGAAACGTTTTGTGGCGACTGACACAGCCACACACCTAAGAGCGCGCCACGGTAATGCCGGACCGTGAGTTCAACATTCTCACTTAGATGTATCGCAGACATAAAACAGAGGAGTAGAGATGAAAAGCATGGTTCATGGAGCGCAAAGCTATTCTTTCTGTGTCGCGTTCTTACTACTTGTTTTTTAAGAGCTTCGTAGAATTTCTTGAGAATTTCGGAACTTTGTCCCGCCACCAAAACAAGTCCTGGCTTCAACTCAAGACGCGTCGCAATGTCTGCTGCCAGCAGATAGTGGCATCGACACACTACTAGCACCGGAGTCCTCTAGAAGTCGGGCTCTCGTGACGACAAACTCTGTGAGTTAGTCTTTTTCTTTCTTTCTTCTTTTTTTTCAAATTATAAGTACAGAAAGTGTATTTGTAGTATATTAATAGTGCTAGAATTATTCAATGAGTGCACATAGCTCATGTATCGTAGAAAACGGCGCCATTCGACGTTCAATGGGTGTAGCTTTCCCAACCTCATCGCTTCATTCAGGATCTTTTTCAGCAAAATTGACCTCCGTCCGACACCCATTCTCGACCCAGCGGAAAACTGCGCCAGCTGAGGATCGAGTGAAGGAGCTGCGTTGATCGTCGGGTGAACAATTGTATTGGAACGAGTAATGACGGCAGGAGAGAGGAGAATCGTTGCCGCTGAGCACTACATCTCGCGTTAAACCGACTAAGGGTAGTGGCGGCACACCAACCAAACGCCCAGTTGACCTGTCTTGTCCTGGTGCTTGAAAGTCCAGACGTTGGACCCAAAGTTGAATCCAGCACCGAGGAAGAAACTTCCCGCCGCAAAGTTGGGGCGGATTCGTATCTTCTGGCTGAGCACACCGTTGACATGCTCGTATTCCGCGTATAGGCGAGGAGCCAATGGCTGGAAAGCACTTATAACAGAGTTAGTAAGGATAATATACACTAGAACAATTGAAGGAGACTTACGGCTTTGGTACGAGGCCATTCGTTGGAATGATTTCGCATCGAGCTCCTGAACAAGGGGTCTCCCTTGAGATTCATAAAAATGGGAAACCGGTTTCCCATCCCCATCGTTGTTCCGCAGTTGTACGCTGCAAAGTGGCCACGCTTTTGAGGGTACAATGCGAATAATCCAATACCATTCGGCCTCGGGTCTTCATAAGACCATAAGCCTCCATAAGCTCATCAGCATAGCCTTGGACTTCTGGTTGTCCTACAAACCCAGACGATTCACAATGGAGTTGGAGTTATAAGCAAAGATCGTCAACACTAGAAAACTTGAAAAAGAAATACATACAGCCATGTGTTCAAAGCCTTATCCGCCGCCCACATGGCACATGCTAGTTCCAAGTTTTTCTTTATCCTTATTAACCCCACCCATGAGGTTCAAAGGCGGCCTACAGACCTATCCTGATAGCCGAAACATCTCTAGATGAGCGATAAGGAAACTTAGAACCTTCGTTTGCACAGGACAAATAGGTTACGCTTACGGTTAATCTGGATGTACCAATAGCGAGGTGCTCACTAATGAAATCGTGTCATCTAATAGTTACCTCACTTCAACAGTCACGACAAACGCTAACTTTCACCCCATACCAACGCTTGATGAAGCGACTATCAGAACCAAATTCGTAGCGCAGCTCCGCGACATCATCATCAAAGTTGACCTCGAGAATAGGCCTGTCGAGAGATACATCACCTCGAAGCTCAAAGCTTAAATTACACACCTACCCCAAGAACAAAAGGACATACGAATGGCTAACTCGCCATATTTTTCGTAAACCATTGCACTCGCAGATGACCAAATTGAAGCTGCACCCCGAGAGCTCGAACCTGCTGGGTTTGTCAATGCAGCAGGCGTCGATCCAGATGTACTCCCAACTCTCGCTGCGCGCCAGCTCACATGCTGGCACATCTTAACCCTTTCATACGGATCCTGCATACGTTGGAATGTTACTCCCCCTTATGCCTATACGTGAGAGGGATTGCATAGTCTGGTATCTGCTGCTCATCTGCAAAGTAGACGAATTAGTAGTAGTTCGAATGCGCATAATAGTCTGACACGCCGAGAGAAAAGCAAGTCTGTAAGTACCATCGATTGTCTCCCAGGGCAGACTATAAGTTTGTTCATCCATGCATCAGTGCAAACTTGTAATTATATCAATGGTGACAGCAAAAACGCTGCCCCATTCAGATGAAATGAGTTAGATTGGACTGTGGGCGGGAGAACCATAACCCAGTTAAAATGCGGACGTTAAGTTCTTAACCCCACTCATGATGCATGATGCATGAGGCTAAAACGCTGCCTGCAGACTTACATATCGTTTTGATAGCAGTTAGATGAGCGACAAGAAAGCTAGATTCTTCGTTCCAGGAGAAAGGGTATTGAGGTCACGGTGGTGGATGTATCAATTGCAAGATAAGCGCCAACTTGCTACTGAGCGTTAGTTTAGCCGCTTGCTAACAGCTTCCTTCACTTCAACAGCCATGGCAAATGCCAACTTTCAGTCCATACCGACGCTAGATTACTCCCTAGCTACTCATGAAGAAACCAGGTCAAAATTCGTAGCGCAGCTTCGCGATGTCATCATCAACGTTGGGTTTCTTTACCTCGAGAACACGCCTGTCGACAAAGACATCATCTCGAAGCTCAAGGCTCAAATTCCTGATCTATTCGCGCTACCACAGGAACAAAAGGATAACATACGGATGGCCAACTCGCCTCATTTTCTCGGATACTCCAAGCTTGGGATGGAGCTTACTAAGGGTGCCGTTGATTACCGAGAACAGTTTGATTTCGGTACTTCTTGTATATCGAGCTACAAGCCAGGAGATCCTGAGTACTGCAATATCTATGGTCCTTCTCAGGTGTGCTACGCACAGTCGATCTCACATATTGTTTCGTACTCATCCTATACTTGCAGTACCCTACCGACCAGCAGCTTCCAGGATTCAGAACATTGCACGAGACATATCTTACACAACTGTTGACTCTTGCTACAGATTTCATTCATCTAGTTTCAGAGGCAGTTGGACTGCCTCCTGATACACTAGATCAGTTCTATAAATCCGATAACCGTATGCATCTAACCAAGATCGTGAAGTACCCTGTGCAGTCACATTCCCAGCAAGGTGTTGGTGCTCATTACGATGGTGCTATGATTACCTTTGTAGAATTATTCTTCAATGCCGATATTGACTCACTTGTCAACTTACCTTTCGTCTAGCTTCTTCAAGCCTCTGAAGAGCACCATGGGCTGCAAGCTCAGAACCTTCGCGGCGAATGGATTGACGTACCTCCAAAGTCTGATACCTTCGTGGTAAGTTATCGTTATACTTATTCTCTGAAGTCGTTCATAATCGTGCCGTCCTCTATAGGTTAATTTCGGACGATGTCAGTTTAAAACCCTCACTCATTCTGGTCGGAAACTGACTGTAGCTCATAGCGCTTGAATTCGTCACTCAAGGTGTCGTCCGAGCAACTTCACACCGAGTTCTAGCACCCCCTTTAGACTCAAAGACGCCTCGATATTCTGTGCCGTTCTTCTACAGCGGAATGGACTTAGAAGTCAAGGTCGATGAAAGTGTTCTGAAAAGTACGTACTATGCGCGTTGAATCTTTCCCTAAATATATACTTACCTATTGTCAGTGCCTCCGGAGATTCTAAAATTACGCGATGGAAGAGGTATTTTACCCAGTACTGAAGGTGAGCCTAAACTGTGTTCACCTCGTACGCGGCTGAAAGGAGTGGCGTGTATCAGCCATTAACTATCCGGAATATGCTCACGACGTTGCGGGGATGGTGTACCTGATAAGTAGAGCGAAGTAAGTTCTGTGTTGGTGTTTCAAGTTGTTGGACTCATTTATCTCGTTTCTGTGCTTGCTGCCATTATAGAAGTCACCCTGATGTTGCTGAACGCCATTATCCTGAGCTTTTCAGAGAGCTTTTCCCGAATGGAATGCCTCTACACGGTGTAGCATACTAGCTTCATCATTCGTGCTATCTGTTTCAAATGTACTACTACTACCTGCAATTATCACCTTGAATTCTTTCTCAGTTCTGACCTCATAGCAGCGAGAGCAAAGGTTCAAAATGGAGTTCAAAAGTTGTCGCCCCAAGCCTCCGCTTGAAGCTATACAAAGAAGGCGATGAGGAGTCTCAGCTATATGTTGTCGATCTGGGTATTGCAAGTTATGAATGGCTTTGGCGTGTGTATAAGGTCGCGAAGGGCTTTGCCGCCCACTCCCGTCTCTCATACCAGAGCCATGTTGTCTATACATCGGGACACGATGACTTTGGCATGTGTATGGGGTCACGAAGGGCTTCGCAGCACACTCCCGTCTCATACCAGAGCCATGTCGTCTATATCGGGACACGAGCCTATATTAATGAAGAGTTGCCACATCTTGAGAAGCCCTGGACCAAAGACAAGTAGAGCTTAAGTGAAACTTCAAGTTGTACAAGCATAGTCGGTTTTTCTATCTTAGTTTTTCGATGGGCGCTGATCAAACTTCAGACCTGATCGCATGCAAGCTCTTGGCACCAAAAACTGGACTCCCAGCCGTCTGGTGTAGGATTTCTAGCTGATAAGACTTTACCGGTTACCCGAGCGTTGCTATTATACCAAGGCAAAGCCATCAACAAGATCTAAGAATAAGATACACTGCAGCGTTTCGAACACGGGCAGCAAATTTAAAAGGAATGACCGCCAATATCCGATGAAACACTCAAAAAACAGTACATAAACCAAACTAGTTTCCCCACTAGGCTCCTCATCACAGCAAATGCCTGCCCCATATCCTCTCCTCGGTGCGTTTTTTGCCCCATGACCAACTCCGCGATTTTGTTCTGAGCACGACCAAATAGACATGCTGTTGGATATTTATCCTGGGCTGCTCAATCGAGGCTGTGGACAAAAACATATATACAAATGATGTGTAACTACAACCCTTGATAACAATCTAATAGTAGTCCTTGAACCGCCATCTCAGAGCCATCTCAGAGCCATCTAAGAGTCTAGGAGTCTTTATTAACCAACAGGTTATGGGCCCCGTGTCCACACTATACATCTAGGAGTTTTATTCATCATCTAGGAGCTTTACTTTTCACCCAATCACTCAATCTCACTCATTTCATCATCCCATCCCCAATCCCTTTTCAACGACTCATATTCATTCACTATGGCCACACTTTCAGCTCTTCTTAATCTTGGAAGGAACATTCCCCTACTTTCCACTACAAATGCTGATGACTGGAGCAACTGGAAAGAGGATGTTCTGCAAATGGTGCTTAGTGCAGATGGTCAGAGCGCCAAGATTGCCACAGGGTTGACTTCACGTCCATCAGAGGCTGCTGATGCCAAGGAATGGGATCGACTCAACTCACAGGCTGCGTCCATCATTAAATCCCTCACTAATCGAGACTGCCGAAACATCTACAAGGATAAGACAAATGCTTCCGAAATCTGGAGTGCACTTGTCTCCTATTTTGAAAAAATCATCATTTTCCTCACGTTCAGCTACACGTGCTGCCTATCACCGCATTACGCATGATCCGCTTAAACCAACCAAAGTCTATCTTTGATGCTTTGGATGATATGCGTGCTCGTCTTCAGGCACTACTCCCTTCCGGTGAAACAATCTCTGATAGTTATCACAAGGATATCATGCTTCAGAACCTTCATTCATCATTCGAGGCCTGGAAAACATCTCTTCTTGCCCAACCTACTGGCGAGCCCAATCTTAAAAACCTGCCGCACTGTTCTTGAGAGTTGCTATGGTTTCATTTGACCCTGAGAAGAGAGCCGATGAAATTTTAGATGGGATTAATAACCCGTCTGAACCATCCTCCCGTGTAGAGGCTGCTCATGCTTATGCTACAGCTTTCCGAAAGGGAAGTAAAGGAGGAAGTCGGAATGGATCTGGTACTAGGGAAAGTTTTAGTGGTAGAGGGGGAGGAAGAGGGGGGAGCTTCCAATGGAAGCGGCCATGAAGATGGACAAGGATTTATAGACAGTCGCGGAAATCGCTGGTGCGATATGTCTATGGATGGCTGTCACCGTTGTGGAGGTATGTCGCACAAGGCTTCTAACTGTGTCAAGGACATGCAGAGGAAGTAAAGCACTGGTGTCTTAACCGCACATATGACACTGCGCACATCACTCACAATCCTCCCAATAACATCTCTTCACATTTCATTGCTCCTATTGATACTTATGGTTTTTCTGCTCATCCTACTTGTCCACCCTTTGAAGAGGAGGAGTATATTGATTTTCATGCTTGATTATATTTATAGCTTAGGGGGAGCTCTCTTTGTTTCGCAGAGGGGGAGTGTTGGATATTTATCCTGGGCTGCTCAATCGAGGCTGTGGACAAACACATATATACAAATGATGTGTAACTACAACCCTTGATAACAATCTAATAGTAGTCTTGAACCGCCATCTCAGAGCCATCTCAGAGCCATCTAAGAGTCTAGGAGTCTTTATTAACCAACACATGCCTCCTGGCACCATAACTGACAAGTATGAATTCGTAGCTATGTGTGTTTTTTTTATTTCGATGGACTGTAAAGCTTGTGCTAATGGATTACAGACATATGGCAGCAGCACACAACGTCTTCATTACGGGTATAAACGCGATAGTACGACATGCGCCAAACGTCCCCCCAACAAAGTCAAGCCGTTTATGGTATTCTGTCTTACCGTGGTGCGCTCGCTTTGGCTCACTCCTTTATCTGTTCCGAGCTGAGTGCTAATTCGTCGTACCCGGTGATAGTTAGACACTATCCACCACCATCATCACATTGAGGAAACCTTTTATTTTCCCAAATTAGAGGAAAAACTCGGCGTAGGGACGCTGTCTCGTAATTACGAGGAGCATGCGGAGTTTGTTCCGCAATTAGACGAGCTGCAGGCGTATCTCAAGACAGTACAGAATGGGGAAGCGCAGTACGAT
>JADNRY010000871.1:0-23091 GCA_015501585.1 Rhodocollybia butyracea | reverse complement strand
AAGCGCCTTGTAATTGGTAGAGATCCAGATATCCTTCATCTATGACTCTGCTATGATGAGTGTTAGAGACCAAGTTAGAGACTATCTAAAACTCTTGTTGATGGCACTGTTTCATTGCCTATCACTGCAGCTATTCTGCATACTTCTATTAACCCCTTCCAAAAAGCGCAAGAGATTATCTGATTCTATGCATACCACATCACCTAAAAAGTTAAAGTTATTGCATGTTTCCCCACCTACTGCACCTCTTAAGACACCTCGTGTCTCATCAGACACATAAAGGATCGAGAACTGTACTACAGCTGGGCGCTGAAATTTGTTAACTCAACCGTTGACCTACCTATTGGTTTCCGAAAGAGGACTTGAGATTCATAAAAGAAAAAAACTCAACTCTCAGTTTTTCATTGCTTTTATTCCATGCCTCCAGCCGGATTAACGACTGGCCTTCGCATTGTATAATATAACGCGATATGACTCAAACCACATTCTTTATACAAGTGCACAACCTCCACCACTGAGCTAAGGAGGCTTTATGGGGCTCCAGGGAGGAAAGTTTTGAAAGTTCAAAAGAGAATCGCACAGCGATAGAATGTGTATTTCAATGACAAAAATAAATAAATCTTGTTTCTTGAACGCAAATTCCCATTACGAGTCACGACATATTTCCATCAAGTACTAAGGAATCCAACGCTTGAATTCCCTTCCAACAAAAAGTACATAACAGTACATATGATACACATTACACATTAAGTATACATTAAGTACACTTCAAACTCAGAGGTCGGAGGATTCTATAATAAGTCGGAGAAATAAGCTATGATAAGTACCAAAAACGGGATATCAACAACAACAATGTCCATCATACAACACCGCTACCTCGCGCCCGCCGCGATCTTGGACAAACAAAAAACAGAAACCTCCTCGCCAAACGCCTTGACTACCTCTGGGGATCGAGAGTCCGCTACTGCCTTCTTTGTGTCCTTCGTTGTAACCTTCTGCGTATTTCCCTCGTCGCCATTAGTACCATGACTCTTAGAAACATTATCACCACCACCACCACTCTTCACCGCAATATACACCGTGCAATGCTCCATCACGAACAAGCCCCGGCGGGTCCGCGACTCCAGCGTCAGCTCCGTGAGTTTCGGGAACAGCGTGACCTCGGAGGTTGAGGAGCCTGAGCGTGCTTCATAAGGCGTCATTTCGCGGAGCAGGTGTCCCAGTTGAATCTCGCGGAGTGGTCTGCGAGATGGAAAGATTTGATGTGGGGAAAGAGATGTAGGACTGCGATGAATTCATGGAGACACTCGAGGGGGGAGTGGCGCCATGGATGAACATGCCTAAGTATAGGGTCGACAGCGTGAATGGGGATGGGGATGGGGGTGGGATATGGAGGCGGAGGCAGAGCGGGCTTGGAAACTGCGGAGGCTGGTGGTGAAACTCTGGATGTCAAACATCCATATTTTGAGGTCGTTAAGGGAAGGCGCGGTGATGAGGTCGAAGAAATCGCCGTTGTAGATGGTGCAGTCGAGGATAACACGGCAAATCAATCTCCAGTGAAGTCAAGCTAGGAAACACGAGCTGTTTTCTCATTATCGAACGAGTCCGCCATGCGGGTACAGCTGAATCGGAGTCTAGTGAGCGCTTTACACCGGGATAGAAAATCCTGAAAAACGAGATCAACGCGTGAGCGTTGTGTTCTCTTATCAACGATTTTGAGGGAGGTCAGCTGTTCCAGCAGGAAGGGGCGAAGAAATCGAGAGAGAGGTAGCGGACGTGAAAGGCTTCTGTGATAGCAACAGTTTTTAGGTTCGGCGCGTCTAGGAATGCTTGGACTTTATCGCCTCCGGGAAAGGAACTGGCAAAGTAGCCTTTGAGGATATCGGCATGCAGGACTCCTTCATCGACAATCAGAGTCAGACTCTCCAGGACAGGGAACGACGACTGCGGCAAGCTGAAAAGCGGTCGAAGGGAGGTAGGTGCCCGGTCAAGTGGAGATTCTTGATCTTACAGCAAAAGGATAGGATATGCGCGAGAGCGCGTATCATCCTGTCTTCAATCTTCGGTCTCTTCGCATTACAGCAAAAAACAAGACTAATCGTCCACGGAACATCCTGACTCCGCGAAAGCCCAGTCTGTCAACCACTGCCACGCCCTTTCCCAGCGCAGCCGAGTGTTTTCGCGATATTCACATCCACGGTCAAGCGTGACCAGATCCGCGGTGTCGCGTACGCGACGTTCCGCCACGCCGCGCAGACTTTGCTGATGGCTGCAGGACCGCGAATGTGGTCGAGTGTGCGTTTTCCCAGGAGGATGTCTAATCGAGCGAGGAAGACACACAAATTCGAAAATTACTGAAAGGATTTCTGTTGGGACTCGCCGGACGGGAGCAAGAAGCGTTTTTGAGAGAGGCGAGTTTTGGCATGAGTGGATTTATTGCAACGGATGAGGTGGGAGACGGGGGCTTTGACGGATCTACGGGTGTTTATTTCTTTCTCTAGACATGATACTTCTGCTTCTGCTTCAGTTAATTGAGTCGGAGGAGTGATAGTGTGGATGGTTCGATGTAGAATTGGTGTTCGAGACGGGATGAGAGAAGATGTTGAGCCATTTGCAAGCTTTTTAATGAGAAAATTTTGTCGCGTGAAGCCAGCGTATAAGACGCCGCCAGTGGCCAGAACAAAATCGTCGATATTTTCGAAGCTAAATGACCTTTAGGTATGTCAATAATTATTCAGAGAAAGCAGCAGCTTACAGTTTTTGTTGGTCCTGTTGGCGGTGGAGTAAGAACGACAATCGATTAGAAGACTAAAAGCGGCGCGCGTGGACCGCAATACGTCACATGTCGTAAAAGCTTAGGCGCCAAAAAAAAAACCTGCCAACAGCCATGGCACGAATTTCTCTAACCTCGCGTCCGCTCGACCTCATCTATTTCTGCTTTTTTCTCACTCACATCCCCGCCTCCCTCGTCCTCGACTTCCAAATGCTCTATCCGCAAGCTACATCCCGAAAAACTCCAAAACCTCTACATCTGATGTGGAGTATGTGTATGATGGACCGAGTCGGGGTGTGAGAATGTGCTCGAGTTGGTATGACTTGATAATTGATTATGGGTGAGTAATCGGTGACCCCGCTTCAATGCAGCCGTTGTACTTGTCTCTTTTCTTTTCTTTTTTTCGTTAGAACACCGTATTCGTGTCCCCTGAGCAGCATCGTGGAGACAAAGTATGTCATATTATATTTGAGATACAGTATACATAAACCCATACTTTTCCCTACTAGTATTCGTTCGAAGTCGATCATTGGCCAGTTCGCTCGATGCTATACAGTATGGTAATCGGAAAGGTAAAGCAAAACCCCGTTTTTCCCTACCAAAGCTTCAAGTGACTGGCTACTATAGATGCCCTTTGGCAACTGCGCAATAACAAAGGGCGAATCGGACGAAGCGTACTAGAAGACAACGTTCCATTCGCCGGTCATTCGACTAGCTACCGTCTTGATGGTCACACAAGGTTTCACCCTCGGTTAATTAGCAAAAGACCCGTACCATAGATTACCCCTTCCGAAATTCGAAGACACCCATTCTTCTACGGAATGTAAGCCAAGCCCCATAGAAATTCAATTGCAAGTGTGTAATTGGTTATACTGACGTGGGTTCTTTGGCAGTGACCGGTTATTCGTAGAGAACCACGAGCTTGAAACGCCCTGGCTTCTCTACATCGCATCCATCCCGAAACAGAGCAGCCTGATCTTTGCTGGATACTGAGAGCTCCAGAACCCGTTCTTGGAGCGTGGAAGAGCGGGACGAGGCAGCCGAGTCGTTGACTTGGTATAGTCCTGCGACATGTGAGTCCGCCGCAGTATCGTGATCGAGGGAGCAATGCGAAAGAAACACGCTGCGGGAGATTGACAGTTTGTGGTCCTGCCAACAATGAACAAGTCACCTATCAAACGACTACATATGGCTAACTCCTTTGTACCACCTCCCTTGCACTTCCTATATCAATAGATCAGATCTGTCAGCAGAGGTCAGCGGCTGTTTTCGCTTCCTTAACGCTAGCGTTCTGCTTGATCAACATCCTCCTCTGCTTCACTCTTCACAATGGACGGATCTCTTTGGCCGGACGCGCCCAAGGCTCCTTACTTCAACGAAGGTGACCTTTACTACCCCCCTGACCTACTGTCGCATGAGAATCTCGACTATTATACCCCAGGTGGCTTTCACCCTATCATGATTGGTGATGAATTCTCCCAACGGCGCTATAGAATCATTCACAAGCTTGGCTACGGAGGTTTCTCTACTACCTGGCTAGCGCGCGACCAGCACAAAAACATATTGGTTGCTTTTGAAGGCTCTACACGCTAGCGCATCAGTAGAGACAGATACTACAGACGATACCATTCGCGACATTGCTATTCCTCAAAAGATTCACTCCGCTCTCCCCACCTCTGATTTTATCCGGCCGGTTTATGATAGTTTCATGGTAGATGGCCCAAATGGCCTTCACAGGTTCCTTATTCATCCATTTGCTGGTCCAAGCATCTACAGCATATTGATGGACACGTTTCATCGGCATACAAAGTTACGCGGAGACTTGGGTAGGAAAGTAGCCAGACAGATGGCAATGGCGTTATATGATATGCATCGATTAGGTTTTGTTCATGGAGGTAAGCTTCCCTGCTCCTTTTTATTTTTATTTCGTGGGTCAGCTAATAGTCCCCAAGACCTGACCACATCGAACGTCTTATTTCGCGTCATTGATCCTATTCTTGGCTGGTCAGATGCTGAGGTTTATCACTACCTAGGAGCTCCATCGACGGATGAAGTAAAAAACTACTAGCGGAGATCCATGTGGCCCGCATGTACCCCGTGAGCTCGTTGAACCTGTCGACCACCTTAGATTCTTTGGGCAGACGCTCCTGCTTCAAGAAAATATTGTTGTCATTGACTTCGGCCAGTCATACGAGGTCATTTCTCCCCCAAAAAATTACAAACCGGGCACAAAGATGAATTATACATCACCAGAAACATTCTACGATGGTCATGCAGGTATGGAGGCCGATGTGTGGGCACTTGGCTGCGCTATCTATGAGATTCGCAGTGGTCATCACCTTTTTACAACGTTGCTCGGGGGTGATCGGGATGAGATACTCGGCGAGATCTTCGATACTTTGGGCAAGCCGCCTGATCCCTGGTGGGAGACTGAAGGGGAGGAATGGATAGAGCCGGAGAGACCCTGCCCCATCCACAAATGTGTATCTTTAGCAGCTGAGGGTATATATGATGCACCAGTATATGTCAAGGATGGGCTACACCCTCTCCCAATAACAGAAGTGCCTGATGTACGAATGGATGAGAAGGAGAAGGATCTTTTGATAGATTTACTGGACAAGATGATACGTTATCAACCAGAGGAACGGATAACGATGGAGGAGGTCATTAAGCATCTATGGTTTAACATGTGATTATGTAGGTAGCTTGAATTTTGTTGTGGTACTTTTTTGTATGTCGGTATGCATTACCGAGCCAGGACGATCTAGAACCTAGCCTTAGTCTTATTAAAGTAATAGGCCAACAAATACAATGATGAATACATATGATGGAACATAACAGAAAGATTGAAGGAATAGGCCAATTGCGCTGTAGAATTCAGACAAAGGAAAGAAGATCAAGGAATTCATTTTTGAAAACAAAGGGGAAACTGAAAATACAGGATTTTAATCACGATAGAGCGAAGTAACAATTCTAACTTGTGGGATTAGAAAAAAGAATTCAATAGTGCCGTACTCCCACTTGAGTGGTGGGCGACTCTGCCCATTTACGACGAAGCAGGTGATGATGGACCAGGCGAGTCGTTCCGTAACTTTTTGTGAGCCGGTCCTTCAGGAGGAGGTAGTGACTCAGTCCTGTCTTCACGCTTTTGCTTCTTTCCCTTTCCTTTAGCCATCTTTTGGTTTCCACAATGATACCGGTAAAAACCAGTAAGAAAATCTCTCAGCCCTTGCTCCATGTCTTTTTCAAAGTGGACATCGAATCCCTCCATCTCCTCAAGCATGATTGGTACCATTTTTTGGGCAGTATGACCTGCGGCAGCATCAACATCGAGGTCCACTTGCACAGATCCAGAAGCTCGTTCCAGTTCCTTCGCTGTGACACGGTCGGCCTGTCTGGCATCAAGAATTGCTTGAGCCGCTTCCACTTGTTCGTACGGCAGCGGAACACCCAGATAATACACGTCGCCTTCAGGGAAACCCGTTCGAGTGATCTCCCACAACCGTGGTTCCTGAGGAATAAATTCGGGACATACATAGATGTACACCGTAATTACTGGCTTGCCGAACGCCAAACCAGCAATACGCGTAATTTCCCTAACTGTGCGATAGCCTTCCTCTGTTGTACCTGGATGACGGACGCTAATGGAGATTTGCGAGAACACAGCTCTGACTTTTGGCCCGTCGTCGCAAAAGAAGAACGAGTCGAAGAATGGATTACTTGGGTTTGTAGGGACATAGTAAGAACTCAAGTCGAGATCTGCCAGACCAGGTAGAGTATGGTATCTTACCGGTTTTCTGGGACCAATAGTGATTCTTGGGTTATTTCTGCGGAGAGCCTCATCGGCGATGTATGCTCGGGTGTGATTGATGGTCTTGTAGCGCATTCGTTGCAGCGAAAGGAGAGTTCTGTTATGGATACCGATGACTTCATGTACATGCGGCTCGTAGATGTTCGCCGCAATGGCGGAGGATTTCGGGTGAGCACCAAAATAGGCAAAAAGCTCTGCTCTCTCCGCCTCAGACAGTGTCTCCATGCGAGCTAGTGCTTTCAAGTAGATTTCGTGAGTTTTCCAGACCACCGTAAACGAATCGCTTGCTAAGGGATTCTCTCGTTTCACTGATGCAGACGAGGGAATGTGAAACTGTACCAGGTTCTGACAACATCGAGCCGGTGTCATTGAACAACTTGATGAATGCCACCGTCTTTCGCAATTCGGGCATGTCCAGTATGCCTACGGTCTCGCCGACTTGATTCGAGAGTTTTTCAGGATCAACGAGGAATGCGTAGACATCGCGTGCTGAACAGCCAAAGCGCCGTATAGCATCTATAAAGAGCAAATCTATCGCCGTTTCTATATCTTCTCCGTTGAAAACCAGTTTTCCCCGCTGTTCGCACCTTAATAAAGTCGCAGAGTGTATCGCTTCAAGTCCTGCTTTACGCTGTAGCCAGGCGGTAACTTTCACCCGAAACTGGGTGTTGCTGGGATTGAATTCCAGGCTGAAAAACGGATAGTCAGCGTAACATACTTATAATACGAACAAACATCATCATACCCACGACGAAGGTGCTTCTCGTCCCACAGTGGTAGTCCAATATAGATTGCTTCCCGTGTGCGACTCCACAAGCGGTAACGAATAGGATTTGGCGCGGCTGATTGGACTGGAAAGATCGTCGCCTTTCCATCCAAAACTGGTTCCCCTTCGAACTGATCCATATCTACCAAGTACCATACAGGAGGACCCTCGTCCTCAACAGGTTCAGGCAGCATATTCTGGGTGAATATTGTGCCAGGGGCCAGAAAATAACATTGACCACCGAAGAACAGAACCTTGTCCGAAGGGGTGTAGAAGAAGACGGGAGCAGATTTGAGCTGGTGGATTTCGGGTACACCAGTAAGCGAGGTGTTGTGACAAGTTAGAGCACCGTCTTCAGGGATATTCAAGAGGACGGTAAGTAGGTAAGCCAGTAATACACTCTTCCCTGTGGAAAGCAAAAAGTAAATCCAGTAAGATCCATGGAGCACTACACTATGTCAGTCAATACGTACCAATGCCAGGCTGGCCCGTAATGACTACTCCTGTGGATGGCTTGAGAAGGTAAAGTAAGATGATGCGTCGTATCGTCTCGCGGTACTCAGGTAGAATGAGGATTTGACCATGCTGGCATTTTCGTATAATCCTGAAGGGCTTCTGAGAAGTGCCAGCTGGAAGTAATTGCAACTCGTCTGCGGCGGAACTGAAGGGATCTACCAGCGATTTGGAGTGGTTGTAAAACTTCTGCCAGCGGCTCGTTTTTCCACGCTGTTTGTCCGCGTCTGTTAGGTTCGCTCCCTCCTTTACCCAGTAATCCCGAAGATAATTCGGCCAGAAATAGGCGGTTTCATGATGAGACATGGTCGTGCAAGAGTGAGATTGACAAAGTCTGACATGTGCCTCTGGGCGCTAAATTTCTACAATGAAAGGTGAAAATCTTATCTTAGCCATGAATCAATGATAATAATCTTGATTCTTAAATTCTCACTAGGCGGGATCCAACGTTCCGAATTCCAACACTTGAATCCCATACCCAAAAAACACAAAATCGATACAAAAGTAGTAAATGTACATACACTTTCTACACTTTCGTCGTCGTCGGCGTACAGAGGAATACTTAGATATCAAAAATAACAATGTCATACATATACATTAACATCAACCTCGCGCCCTTCGCGATCCTGGACAAATAGAAGACAGAAACTTCCTCGGTAAACGCCTTGACTACCTCCAGGGATCGAGAACCCGCAGAAGCTCTCCTCGTATTCCTCTCGCTGCCCCAACTTCCCCTCAAATTACTATTAGTAGCATTATTATCAGTACGCATCGCAATATACATCGTGCAATGCTCCACCACTCCAGCGTCAGCTCAGTGAGTTTCGGGAACAGAGCCACCGCCACCGAGTCCGAGTTTGGGTTCGAGTTTGAGAAGCGCACTTCATAATCATAGGGCGTCATTTCGCGGAAGAGAGTGTCCCAGTTGAGCCTGCCGGAGTGTTCTGCGAGATGGAAAAATTTGAAGTGTGGGAAGGTGGAGCATAGAGATGAAGGAGTGGAGATGTTCTGGGGTGCTGGTGGTGGTATCGTGGATAAACATGCCCAGGTACAGAGCTGACCAGAGATGAAGATTTGAAGATAGAGATGTGGATGCGGATGCAGATGCAGAGCGATTTTGGAAGCTCTTGAGGCTGATGGTGAGATTGCGGATGTTATTTTGAGATCGTTGAGGGAAGGCGCGGTGATCAGATCGAAAAAGTGTCCGTTGTAGAAGGACCTGGACAAGAAACGACGACTGCGGCAAGCTAAAAAGAGGACAAAGTGAAGGTACCAGTAAGTGCCCGGTCAAGGGAAGAATCATGATCTTGTAAGAAAACGACCAGATATGCGCGAGGGCATGTATCATCCCGCCCTCAACGTTTCGTACACGATACTTCTGTTTCGGTTTCGGTTAATCGAGCCCGGAGGAGCGTTAGCGTCGATGGTTCGAAGTAGAATTGGTGTTCAAAACAGGATAAGAGAAGACGAGGAATCCGTCGCGTAAAGCCAGTGTATAAGACGCCGCCAGCGGTCAGAACACAATCATCAATATTTATGAAGCTAAATAACCTTTAATATATCAATAATATTCAGAGAAAGCAGCTTACAGATTTTGTTGGTCCTGTTGGCGGTGGAGTAAGATTCAGAACGACAATCGATTAGAACCAAATACAGCGCGTTCGGACGCAATACGTCACATGTCGTAAAATCATAAGTATTAACTTTAAGCGCCCAACTTTTAGAACGTTGAACTTGAACGTTTGAACTCTGAGTCTCCAACGTTAACCATGGCACGAATTTCTCCAAGTTCGCGTACCCTTGAGCTCGTGTACTTCTAATTTTTCCAGACCCACATCCCTGCCACGCTCTTCCTCGATCTCCAAATGCTCTACACCCCAAGCCACTAAGTAAATTAAAGTACATCCCCTCATTCCTACCAAGACTCCGGTGTAACTAGCGCGGTACGGTCTACTCAAGATCAATGTCTAAGCAGACGATGGCGGTGGTGCACGGCTTGTCAGACTCATGCGCAAAGGTTGGATGCACACTCTCCTCCTCAATGTCACGCGCGCGGCTCTTTCCTGGGATGAAGTTCACCGTCACCCACATAACACACATGCGGCCTGCCAGTGGGCCATTTGAAACCACTCAATCATATTTAAATTATCCTAGACCACAGAGTATCATCTGCCGACCTTCTACAGGCTCACCGGCTATATGCCTCGCCTGGGCACCCGGCATACATGTACAAAGTACAAAGTTCCAAAAAGCCTTTACCTGAGTACCCGGGTTCCGGACGGCGGCGGACAGCCTCCTTGTAGTCTCGTGATACCATCCGTTTCCGGTGAAACCCATAAATGGGTAGTACCCCGTCAACGTCTGGGCTTTTCCACGGTCAGTTTGGCAGGTCGTTGCTTTCCGTGCGCATCGGACTCTCAGTTACCGTGTAGAAATTTTCTTTGAGCGCATACGGGGTGATATCACTACAGTCGGAACTCAAAAAGGCTTCCGACTGTAGTGCAAGGTGGCTCGTATTCAAGTTAAATAGCTATTATTTACAACGAAACATTAAAATACACTTTGTAAACTATGTAGTTACCAATTACAGTCTGTCTCCACCTCTGTGGCAGATCCACTAGTAGCTGCCATGTCCTCGATGCTATAAGCTACAATGGCATCTCGTGTAGGCTCACCATCCCTACTCCTGATGCAAGCTTAAGCTTAACACATGTATTATCTAAAAGGCGAGACTCGCCTCATTGCGGGGCAAATGCAGTTACTGGTCCATCATAGCCTCCTGCAAAGCGCCGCAAGCAAGCTGTACCTGCACTATATGATGTAGCACTTGATTTTCTCGTAGATGAATTTATTCCTACAGGTGCAGCTACTGGAACACAGATTAACTTTGACTCGATCACAATGTAGTCTTATTCTTGCTTCGATACCCTTTCAAAACCTTTAATAGCCTAGTAATTAATGTTTCGTTGTAAATAATAGCTATTTAACTTGAATACGAGCCACCTTGCACTACAGTCGGAAGCCTTTTTGAGTTCCGACTGTAGTGATATCATCCCGTATGCGCTCAAAGAAAATTCCCACACGGTAACTGAGAGTCCGATGCACACGGAAAGCAACGACCTGCCAAACCGACCGTGGAAAAGCCCAGACGTTGACGGGGTACTACCCATTTATGGGTTTCACCGGAAACGGATGGTATCACGAGACTACCTCCTTGGACATTTTCTGTTCGAACATAAGTCGACACTTAGCACACAAATTGTCTTCGCTTGTAACCAACTTGTAACTGGGTATCAGCGATTGGTGGCTTGTTCCAATCGCCCCATTGACAGCCTGTGCTTATTGAAAAGCATGTGGAGGCGAATTAGAATCCCATACCAAGATGGTATACAGACAAGCGTTATGCAGACTAGTACAACTTTGTGTCTTATGGCTGAGATGGAGATCCCCCATCTCGTCGCAGAATATACTAAAATATACTGTGGTTTTTTCAGGGTTGTGTTCTTCTTGTCATATGGAGATCCGACAGTACTCGGTATACCTTGTGGCAAATAATTATGTAGATTGCTTATAGCCAAGTGAAGTCTTATTAAAATTTACTTATAGTGTTTTTTTGTGCTCATATCTGTTTATCTGTTGGACACAACCGAATTGGGAAAGTGCCGTAAAAAATCTCTCCTTAAAAGCCATCCCTCTCGCCCCCACTCTTCACTCATTACTTGAATATCACCTCTTAGTATGTCTTCTTCCAACATGGACCTGCTCCCGGCGTGCGTTCTCCAATAATCCACTAGACCGTTTTCTTACTTTTCAACGCTTCACCAGTGCTAACAAAACCCCGACCGATGTCACTGCCCCTTCGTATGTCATCACTCCTCACTTCTTAAATTCATCTCTTAACTGTTTTACTGGTAGTGACGACGCAGGGACAGAGCAGGCTAATCTACTCCATCTTGGCTCCGTCGGGAAGGAAGAAAAGTTGGGCGCTGCTGGCATGAAAGCTTCAAGGGAAGGCATAAAGTGGTATGACTCTTGTCACTGTATGTTTCGTGAGCATCTCTCATATTTGGTGTACATAGGTCCTGGCAATCCGACACGTATGTTCCGTCTCGATTTTACATTATCCATCTTGTCATGAGACAGTGATCACATCAAAGCCGCCGTAGACGTGAATGACAAAGTAGGCTTTACCGGTGGTGGCGAGCAACACCTCACTCCAGAAGCCGGTACCAAGGGCTTCCGCCAGTAAACCTTTTCTATGTCTTGCAACTTTTATTATTGCGGAACGTTGACCTGTGTTCTACAGTTTTACTTATACTGGTCAGATCGACGACACATTTTGGTATACGGATGTATACGCCTACCGTCACTTCAACTCAAGTGAAGTCACTCTGATAGTAATTCATTCGGGTCACTGCACAGGAAAGGGAGTTTTCAGCATACGTACCATTCCTTCATTGACGCGCAGTAATAACTATCCGGCGACCTATGATCAAGACCTTGGGGATAGCAGATACTCTTGTATGTTTATTGTTCATATTCAACGGAACCCATTTTCAGCAGGACCTTTCAGACCACATTAATGAAACGCGTGATATTAACATGCTGAGCCGTGATGGGAAAAATCCTATTGCTGTCACTCTCTCATACAAAGAGGAATTTATCACATGAAAAATGGACGCGTCGGCAGATAGTTTTTGTAAATATGATGTAAGTTTTAGCTTTGGTTTGGTCGTTATTGTGTTGCTCATCGCTGCACTAAAGTCTGGCTCGGAAAACTTTAACGCAATGACCATCCTGAATGGTTTCTTCGAAGCTGGAAAAAGTTTTCAGATCGGCAAGTATTTCCTGCTTGAAATATATCTATTAATTCAATCAACTCTGTTTGTAGGATTCGGGTTCAACCAAGAGTTTTATTATCTTCCCCCAATCGAAGTGTAGATCATGTACTTACCCATCGGACATCCAAAGGTATATATCACCTTGCTTGTCAAGGTCTTTCAATTTTCATAATTCAGCCGACTAGGGTTCCCAAGCAGGCTCAGAGCTCAGATATATAATATACGCTGTGTCACATTATATACATAAATTATAAAAAATGGCTTTTATGGTTTATGTCTATGAGGGTTTTCGAGTTGCGCGACACCGCGAAAAACGGAAGCGAGTATAAGACCCCGGCCAGAGAGCAGAATCGACAAAGGCTGAAAGACCATGTGTATGTGAATAATATAGGGGAGCGCAGCAACTTACAGCTTTGTTGGTCCTATTGGCGGCGGTGGAGTATCGAGTAAGAACGACAATCGATTATAGAAGGTACGACAAAAAGCGGCGCGCGTGACGCAATACGTCACATGTCGTAAAATCTTAAGCGCCGAACTTTTTACAACGTTGACCTCTACAGCCAACTACAGCCATGGCACGAATTTCTCTAACCTCGCGTCCGCTAGACCTCGTGTATTTCTGCTTCTTCCTAACCCATATCCCCGCCTCGCTCGTGCTCGACTTCCAAATGCTCTATCCCGCAAGCTACATCCCCTCATTCCTACCAAAACTGCAAGACCTGTACATCGAATTCTCCGGCGACCCGTTGATTGCTGGTGCGGCGCGGGGAGATTTGAATGGTGAACTTGTCTGGTTGTGGTGTTTTGCTTGGTTGGAGATGTACGTGCACTTTTTTCTCTTTCTCGTTCCACTGGTTATTTACGTGGTCCAAATGTTACAGGCTCTTCCAGTTTCCTACATTCTTCTTAGGAATTCGAGGTCTATGGAATAGTACGTGTTTTTCCGGCAAAGCCTACCATAAGCAACGTTGACTCACTAATCACAGACTCCCGTTCAATCTACGTCCTAATCCTCGCGTACGGCGCATCCACAGCCACCACCACCCTTCCCTGCATATTCTTCGTCCTCCGCGAAAGCGCCGCAGGAAACATAACAGCCGCACAACTACTTATCCTGCTCTCGAGCTACATCCCCTTCTTCGTGATTCCCTTGATCATGGCTATCGACATGGGGTTCCGGATTCATAATATAATCGCTGCAGGGGAGGCAAAACAAAAACACGAGTGAAAAACTTGGGATTGGGAGGTATCATGGTATATGTGCCAGTGGAGTATACGTATGTTACGAAGACATTGTTGTGTTGTTTGACTTTCCATCCCTTCCATCCATCCATCCATTCTCTATATACATAATTGTAGCCTATATGTCTAATTTCTAAACCCATTCACCACCCATTCACCCCCTCCTTCTCGCAGTTCTCCTCCTCGTACTACTCTTCCCATTTCCTTCATTCGAGCAAAAGATATCCCGTATCCACGATTTCCATCCACTGTATAGAGTCGAAACCCGAACCCGAACTCGCACTCGCACTCGAATTCGGATCCGAACTACTATGCCATGTCGCAGCCTCGCATAAGGGCTATACCAAGTAAACGACTCCGCCGCCTCATCCCTTTCCCTCTCCTCTGCGTTCCACGATGGATTCTGCAGCTCGCGGTATCCAGCAAAGATCGCGCGGCTCTGTTTCGGGATGCGCGCGATATAAGGGAGCCACGGCACTTCGAGCTCGCGGGTCCCTACTAAATTCTAATGACCAGTCACTGCCAAGGAACACCAAGGCGTCAGTACACCAATTACCAGTTGCAAGTATCAATGTATGGGGGACTTACATGTGTGTGCACATACCTTTCCAGTTACCGTACCGGCTTCCCATCTTCGCAGGCTGGAAGCCGAGTTGGGTGGGGGAATACGAATACGAGGTTTGAAATTTTACCCATGAGAGTTACTGGAACCAAAACCAAATTATAAGAGCGAGTACGCTTACTGCTGTATCTCATATCTCCGACGTTTTGTAACTTACGTGGACCCTCGACTAGGAACTTGGCGGGTATCGCGGCAGACACGGTTACACATTACGAAACGAGAGTCGTTCCAGAACTCGACACCTCCCTCTTCAGAATCCTCCTCCCCCGTCTCCAAATCCGACGCCCACACCGAGCATGCACACGCACACACAAATGGAACTGAGGATCTCGAGGAAGAACGATTCGCTCAGCCCTACCCCCGCTACAGTTGAAGTAGATAGATAGATAACCTTTTAATTGTTTCCTTTGTCACTAATTAGACCTTGCTTTACAGTATTTTATCAGCCGTGATAATCTGATATAAAAAGTACTACGTATCTAGTTCCGCAATAAGGCACAAAACAGAGTTAAAAAACATGTACGGGATTGCACTGGTCGTAACTCCCTGGCTGCGAGTCGAACCCAGCTTTCGCGCGTTACCATCATCAGCTCATTTATGACAGGCGCGTGTACTAGCCGACATGCTGGGCCTTCCTCACAACTCGGTAATCCCCCCTCTCTTTACTGAACTGGATCTTCTACCTCTCCGTACCCGTCGACTACAACTTAATCTCAAGTTCCTTTTTTACCTCATTTCATCACCTCATTCTAGCCTTGTCGCCCTTGCATTACAGGCAAACAGTAGTCTGTGTTCCAATGGCAAACCGTGCTGGCTCATGGACATTGACTGGGCTCTGTCCAATTTACCTGGCTCTCATGATCGTCTTCCTGCTCTCACAGATTTATCTCCTTTGCGAGTCAAATCCATTATTACAGACATCGGAATCACTACTTGCCACCAGCTCGACGATGATCTGAATTCAATGAGCAAACTTCGCCTCTTGAGTAATCGCCTCGAACTACAGGAACACGGACCACCTGTAGCCTTTTCAATCCACCTTCGTCATTACCTTGTACAGGTGAAAAACTTTCAACACAGGCACTCCTTGACACGGCTTCTATGTGGCTCTCTAGCTCCTGGCCTATTCCGGGCGACTCCAGGTAAATGTACACTTAGCGAGGGCCAATTACCGACGCACGTTGCTTGTCGCCATTGTCAGGCGCCGTTCAAAACACCCGAACATGTTTTCCTGCAATGCGCTGCTATTCCGGCACTTGTCCATCTACGTGCTCATTTTTGTGTTTCGGCTACATCTTTCCTTCCCGACCCTGTCCCTCACAGCCAGCTCAGTGATGGTGACGCCCTACGTTACCTCAAACAACATATCTTCTCATGGCTGGGAATGGCCTCGACTGCGAAATTCATTCACAAGGCAATTCAGATTTGGTCGTCCTCTACTACGGGTATTCATGTAGTCTATGGTTCAAAAGGTGAAGAGGGGGATTCGGACATTAGCGATTTTGACTAACACTCCTGTACGTTACTTTTGTTCTCACATGACGCTCTTAGGTGTTGGTGCGCTGGTTTCGTTGCCAGTCGCGTTGAAGTAAGGAGATTTGGTCCAAGCGAGGACCGGTGGGGATACCTAGTCGGGATCTACGAAAGAGTTAGCGTGAAGAAGAATAGATAGACTTAGCTATCGGAATATGGTCTTGTAGTCCGCCGTCTCTAGTGGTTATGCACACGTAGTAGAATTGAAGAAAAAAAGAGTCCCTTTCATTACTGTATCTACCTGTGATATATACAGGCTGCCACGCGTGCTCGTACGTCGCCTGACTGTATACATGTGATGTGTATAGGTAGGATAAAATATTTAGAAGGAAAATAGTCCGAAAGAATTGAAATACCTCCGAGTATGCGACTTTAAGGCTCTGCTGCACGGCGCGGGTAACACGCTTGACTAGTAAACTAGATCTCCCCCCTACGACCATCAACGGGGACAGGAGAGGTTGCCAGCCTCAACGTCGCGATCTAGGCGTGTACCGACATCCGCCGCATTCACCGTCAAGGCACGAAACCCATCGGATACGGAAAGGAATAATGATCAAGCAAATAAATCAACGGAAAAAGAATGATAAAACATACGATACGCCGATATAAAACCGAACCGCTAAAACTGCTACGCCCCTTCCGTGACCAAACTAAGCCGTAGAATCCATAGCGAATATGCTGGGGGTGCCGTAGAAATATTATAAGTTGCTGGAATACTTCAATAGGCGAGAGGAGATAAGAGGAGATCGGGAGGGCGACAATTTGAAATGGTGTGTATCAGTGATGTTGAACGGCCGTAATCACCGAGCTGTATTCGAGTTATTCGTATGCCGGTTTGTCGTTGTCCAGATTATGAGAGAAGGAAAGAGAAAAGAGAGAATATGGAGGTGGGAGTAAGAAAGGAAGAGAGGGAACGTGTGAAAGGAACTGAAACGAATTGATAGTTTTTGATGTGTAAAGCGATTTGTAATATATATGTATGTAAGTATAATGTACTGGTAAACAGCGTATAAGGATGTGTAGCTACCGACGGGGCAGCTACCACTTCCACAGAGGGGGGTACTTTAGATTCCGACCCCGGAATCCCTCGAAGAATCAATAGAAGAGACAGAAGAAGGAGGAGAGTTGTGAAGAATCTCGAAAAGAGTAGTAGTATCTTTGATAGAAAAATGTGAAAGATGAGAAAAGTAAGGGATAGAATTGTAATGTTCGAGTACAGCAGAAGCGCGTACCAACGAATCCAAATGCCATAAGTCAAATGTATCACGCACCAGATTCACCAGACGCTCGGGAGTGTATAGCGACCAGTTGATATCGCCGATTTGTTGTGGAAGCATGATCATTGCCTTCCACTCGAAGTCAGTTGCGTCTTGACACACTTTCCTATTATTCTTCAGGAGGACACCCTCTTCCGTGATGGTGAATTGGGAAGCCATATCGAGGAACCACTCGCGAGTCATTGGACCGTTCCGCGCACCATCAGATCCAACTTCTGGTACGTATCGTTCCGGAAACAACACCAGATCGAACTCCGGCCACTACTTCAGTCCAGCGGAGTTGGGTATCCCTAGCATAGACGATATGCACGGTGTGATTGTCAGGGTGTTCATAGACCCATCGGAGACCAAGGTCGATTGGATAACTTGTTGCCAGTCCAATGGGGTCAACAAAGGCGTCAAGAACGGGGTGAGTCGGGTCCGTCGAGCGAATAATAAATGGTTGCTCTTGGATAGGCTCTATCTGGTACTCAGACCAGGGGTGAAAGCCTCGTTCATTGGGTATGTTGGATCGTCGAACAACGCGGCCAATGCGGGGTACAATACCTGAAGGTGGAATTGAAAATGGGGATATAATAGGAGGCGGCATAGAGAGAGATGATAGAATAGAAGAGGGGAAGAAAATAGGAAGACGAGATAGGAAAAGGAATATATATATATTACATGGATAGAAGAAAAGGCATAGGGTATAAGGAAAAAGCGAGATAATGATCACTCAGCGGTAAGCGGATGCATGTCCGAATGGAAAAACCTCTTTAGCCGTGCCTGTACACGGTCCAGACGGAACGACGGGAGCTCATACTGTACAGAGCCAACTTGCTGCCGGGGTTGCGGAATTTTTGCGCGTAGAGTTTGATGTGTAGGTCTATAATAGAACAAACGGAGGCGTCGAATATTAATGTGTCCCGGAAGAATAGCACCACTTAGCTCTTTGAGTACAAACGCATCGTTAGGGCGTTTCTCATGAATGATATAGGGGCCTGAGTATATCCAGAGTCCCTTTCCGCCTTTGATCTCGTCGATAGCAGACTCTCGTAACCAAACATACATCCCTTCCTCGAAATCACGAAAATCCATTGAAAACCAACGCGCTTGGATAGATCTTCAATTGCTCGGTGCCGAGACTCAGCAAGCTTCTTGTTTGCTTCGCGCATCTTCTCATCTCTTCGTGACAACTGTAGCGCTCGCATGGCAATTAATTCCTCATGGGTATGAACCGTGTGCCAGTCCAATGTCTGCCAAGTAATCTCTGTTAGATCAAATGAGAAAACTGGGTGCGTACCGTATAAGAGGTAGTATGGCGAGAAGCCTGTAGCTCGGGAGACTGTTACCCGCATCGCAAATAAAACCGCATGAAGGAATCGTGGCCAATTCCCTTTAGCATCGCCGGTACATTTGAACAAAGAATCCACCAGTGGCTGGTGAGCACGTTCCACAGGCGCATTACCCTGTGGATGATATGGAGTAGAAAAGATCACAGTACAATGGTATTGTGTCTCAAGCAGATGAGTAACCTCCTTCTGGAATTCCGGTCCTCCATCAAAAGTGAAAAACGGCACACACCCAAATTGACAAATTATCTCTTCATAAATGAACTTGGCTACGGGCGCGGCGGAGCTTCCTGAAACTGCCCTGGCTTCCGGCCATAGCATTGTCGGTTCTACAGCTTGAATAATTTGGTCTACACCGCCGACTCCATTGGGCATCTTGATTGAATCTAAATTAAAATGTCGCAGTAATGGCGCTTGCCAGGACTCATTGTAAGGAATTTTTGGATTGGACTTAACTGATTTCTGACATTCAATACACGAGCGGACAAAATAGGTGATGTCGTCGTACATGTTTGGCCAGTAGAACTGTTCCACAAGTTGCTTGTACACTGCATCCCGTCCTCAATGTCCTATCTCGTTGTGTGCTGCCGCCATGAGATCCATCAGTTTCGTAGAATCTTCAACTACCAGCTGTGGAAGTCGATCCGACTTGGCCTTCGGAGCTAACCATAGGCGTCCATCCTGAAGAAAAAATCTCTGTGATTTCTTTTTGAAGCGTAGTCGTTCCTTTTGAGTCCGCAGATGTCCTGGATATAAACCTGTAGTGAAAAAGTCTTGCAGTTGATTCCAGAAAGACTTATCTTCAGTATCCGGTATGCGATGCTGATGTCCAGTCTTTTCTAAATCAAGTGGTGGCAAGGGAAGCGTTTCGGTAGGGGATACTTGCGCAATATACTCCAATAACACTGTCTCATTCCCAAGTAGGAATTCTGCACTGCAAGATACTGGGTTTCGGCGATAGTGAAACTCGGGGAGTCTTCTACATGGATTGGTAGCAGTACAGCGACTTGCAGTAGCAGCAAAAATAGAATACTCATCTGTTGGATGTACAGGGGCCTGCGGTATCGAATTATTAAAATCCGGTAATTCTAAAGAAATCACTGAGCTAAGCATTAGTGGGATGGACGTACCCGGTTCATTCCATGAGCTAATAAATGGGTTTGAATAGTGGATATAGAGCTCGTTCCACATAAATCTAGTCAATGCCATATCATTGTAGGCATCAAGGAATTCTTCTGGGTCCGTATCATCGTAAGGTTGATCATTGGGTGAGGGCTTGCGGCGCGAAAGACCATCCTCAAGCTTGAATGATGTTGCCGGAACATGCTTGGTCTCAAAATCAAACAGTTTAATCCACAAAATCCATCGTAAGATGGGAGCATTGGGAACATCATCTGTGGAACGAATCATTTCTTTAACGGATGCAGCATCATGCTCTAAACGGAAATGTACTCCCCAGACGCGATGGCGCAACTCCTTGAGTGCACGAAAAATTCCATAAACTTCTGTTTTAGGCTGACCATAATTTTGTTCTCGTGCGTTGAATGTACAGGATCCGTATAGCGATATCCGTTTCTGAAGTTCTTGAGCTTGATACATCGCCCATCCAGCACCCATCCATGCGGAATCAACACCTACAATCACTAGGCCTTCATCGGATTCTCGTGCAAAATGTGAAATCAACTTAGCTAACTGATAATCAATTCTTGTGAGTACTGGAGTACGAGTAATCCTGTGCTTGAGCATCTCAAAAGCTTCTAATGCTTCTGTAGTGAGTTCAAAAGGGGCTTCGGTATCACAGAGTAAGGTAGTGAGAGGAGGCTTAGCTAGCAATGCGTAACCTTTGATCCATCGTCGCGCTCCTCCAGCAGTGCCCAGAAACCCTCGTACATCTGAAACATCTTGCGGTATCGGCCAGTCTAATACCTTTTGTATGACACTAGGTTCAAGGATCCATCCCTCAAGTGAGACAATAGATCCTACGATTCGAAGTTTGATAGCGAACAATACTACCTTCTTCCCTGACGCAGTCATTCCAACATTTTCAAGTGTGCCTAAGAACTTATCAAGATTCTGAATATACTCAAACACGAACCTTCGGATTTTGGGGTTATCTGGAATGGACACCTCTCCGTATCGTGAACGAGGGCCTTTAACACCACAGTCATCGACGAAGTTATCAGCTATCTTGGGTGAGATTTCATGGATTCCGTGCTTGACTCGGCGTTGAAATTCTTGCATACTGTTTGTAAAACCTTGGTACCAGTGTAGTCTGCTGCTTTGGACCATCGGGTGAGTGAAAGCTTGAAGGGGGCGTGATTTAACAGCTACCCAACAAGCGTCAAATCCTGAAAACAATCAAAGAGACCGTAAGAAGCATAACCGAGAAACGACTCAGCAAATTCTCCGATATTTGGCACCAGGGATGAATCGCGGATAGTGACCGCATTAAAGTGGTTGCATATTGATGACCAAACGCACTGGCGGTACTGAACCAGGTTTCTTCGCTACCGCAAAAGTTGAAGAGCGATAACTCGACATAGTGGGCTCGAAACATTATTAGGCTAAAATCGGCCTAAGGCGTGTAACCGTACATTTTGACGCTTTGTACGTGTTATACAATGCAATAAGAGAGTTATACGGAGCCGAGCGTGATAGCTGTTGCCGAGGCAAAGAACTTAACAATAATACTCAGCGAGGCGTGAAGGTACGCCACAAGTGTAGCCTAGAGCCAAGCTAGCGAGGATACCTGGGCTGCCCGGAGATGTAACGCTAGATTGTCAATCTAGTTATACCCAAAGAGTGTAGACTCTCTAAACTACAGGACATCTCGAAGCGGGATAAGTACTAAGCCAACGCGTTACTCGAGGGAAGGCATCCCTCGCACTAAGACCCCAACGAGCTATGTTAAGATGTGGACTTTACAGTCCGTAACAATGGACCAGAAACAATCCGAGGGAAACCATAGAGGTCTATTCGCGGCACCGGTCGCGACCGTGAGGACGGGTAGAAACATGCTTAGCGGACCTACGGAAAGCTACGCGCCGGGATAGCCTTGGCAAATCGAAACATTTGATCTTAGAAATCATACACGAAGGTCTTATCCGTTAAAGCCGACTATCGGGAATCACTTGTACATACTCAGCGCAGTTTGCTCGAGATTATCATAAGTGGTATCGTTGGAAAGCTAGATAACAGGCCTTCTCGAGAGAATGTTAATCACACTCAGGATGGACAGAACTATCCGAGGAATAGAATGAAACTCACTCCAAGGGAACGGGCGGCGAGTGATCATGAAGCGTAAAGGTACTCCTGACCCCGGAGAATTGTGGAGTAATCGAGAAACCTCGCTCGGATCAAAACACTCTAAAACTATGTTAATCCTCAGAAATCATATTTTACCTCTGATATATACCAAGAATGGACTATTTCTTTTATCGTGTGTACCATATATAGGCTGGAGTTTCCTTTCCGAGCCAGATTCCTCTGTTCACTTTCTTTCCGTCTCTCTCCGTATCTGTTTCATCTATTTTTCGTATTAAACTCTCTCTACTCAGTATATAAGCCAGATATATTTATTCAATAAGACAAGTTTCTTGCCCTCGACTTGACTGCTAAGACAGTGCTCCGTAGAACGTCCCCACGGGATCAGTAGCGTGACGCCTCCTGACTTGGTTATCTTAAGAAAGTAATAAACTTCACGCGCTTCGCAAAGCCCATTTATATCTTGATCGAATTTAAGTGTGTAGAGTTCTCTCGAACTCCAGATCAACTCAAATCTAGTTGCTTCCTTAGAGGGGACGGCTTCTAGTAAGGGATTATTCGGCTCCAGAGTGAGGGTTCCTTAGTTGACTTCTTCACGAAGTTAGACGAGCCACTAAGATTGTGGTACGAGTTCCTAGTGATTAAGTTCACTCACAATATCGTAGCTTGGCCCAGAGTTTGGTCGAGGACTTTACGGCGTCACAGCAGCTAGTGCCAGAGTTTGCCTAGGGTTGTTGACAAACCTCGAGATTACTATTCTAGCTAGAGCCAGAGTTTGCCTAGGAGAATCTTAGTTTCGTTGTATTGGTTTTGGTTTTGGTTAATTGATTTGGACATACACACCTGGTTCCCTCGTACACTCGTACACCCCAACTAGGCTTCTCTCGACTTAGTTCTAAGAGTTGTCTAAGCTTAGTTACCCACGTTAGCGCTACAGTCTTGAACCTGGAGCAGTCGCGCGCGTACATCCGATATTACAAAGCTTTCCCTCGGGGAATCTCTGACAACCCGCCCTCGCTCCCTTACATATCGATAGTCTGGTTAGGTGCGGTAGTGTTTTTGTTAGGTTGTTTTATAGCACCTTTCGCATACCTACACGTAAATACCCAAAATAACGT
>JADNRY010000870.1:0-23117 GCA_015501585.1 Rhodocollybia butyracea | reverse complement strand
AAGAAAAACAGGTGCAGGTGCAGTTTCATTAAACACATAGTACCGTTGATCTAAGTCACAACCAACTATGAAGAGCAATATATCTATATTCTTGGGATGTCTCACTATGGTCCATACAGTCATAACGAGTACATATACTTACTAAGTGAATGTCTGAACCCAACCCTGGAAATAATCAAACAGCGATTTTTGATCACGAAATCGTGGAACCTTTTGGCGCTAGAAAACTGGGAACAGCTAAGAAACTGAAATGAGGGTAAGCACTGAGCGAAAGCAAGGCACGACGGGCGAAATCATCAAGCAGACCAGGGAGAAAAGAAGGCAAGAACAGAAAGAAGAAAACATGAAAATACAAAGAATAGGGCCATCCCGCCACTGATTAGCGTCCGTAAATGACAACGAGTCTGAGTAAAACAAGCGCAGATCAGAATTGATTTACAGTGCAGTTCAGTTCTACTCACATACAGCTATCCTCGTCTAGGGTTTTGCATTGGTACAATCAGTACTCCACTGCATCATCGCCCTCATTCTCCGGTTGAGTCACTTTTGAATCGACATCCATTGCACCTGCACCTTCTTCCTTGTCCTCTGATGCTGCCGGAGCATGTTGGCTCTCCAAAGTGTCCTTGGGTGCTCCATTTCCATTTGCATCTCGTTCGACATCCATCTCGACATCTCCGCTGTTGTCCGTAGGTCGAGAGTCCTTTTCCGGTGCTGATGCATGGACACTTGCTACCTTCTCCCGTAATTGTAGAATTTCCTTGACTCCAGCATCTCTTTCAGCGGTGAAAGCAGACCATTCGGCAGCCGAGGCAGAAATAATCTACAAGAGATAATCAGCAGATGCAAAATTCGCTGGGTTCGAAATATTTACTTCTTCCTTCCTCTTTTTTAAAAATGTTTCCTGGGACGGAAGTAGGATTTTGGGTAGGTAGTATAGTGGTGGCGGGTGAGATCTTGGAGGATTTTGCTTTCGAAAGTATTTTTTGTATGAGATGTTGGGTCATCTATTGAGCGAATGAGTATTGGGCGCAGGATATAGACGATAGACAAACCTTGAACAGGTGGTTCCGGGTCATCCATTGATGGCTCGTCAGACACGTCGTCGCTCGTGAGCAAAAAGTTGGCCAGCAACGGTAATCTCGTTCTTCTCAGCTTGTACACGCTGACCTTCACTCCTAATTCCTCTTCCTTTCTCGTGGCAAGTGTTTTATCCTTCTTCGCCTCTTCCTGCCGCCTTACTTCTGCTGTCTCGTTCCGAAGTTTGGCCTGCAATCTTGCTTCCAGCATTTGTCGTCTCTTTGCCGCCTCGCTGGCATCTCGCTCTTTTCCTTCAATCTTTGCCTTGTTTAGCGTACCAAGGACGAGTCCGAACATGGATTTTCCGCCCCGTGAACCTCGTTCACCACGGTTTAACCGAGGACGTGGAGGGACATTTGTCGATGGGCTTGTAGCTCTTTCCTCTGCTGGTGAGAGTACAGAAACAGATGCTGTAGCTCTGTAGAATGTTAGAACAACGCAAACAATGCATTGATGAAGAACGCACTCTTCTGACATCTTATCGCCAACTGAGAGGAATACGGTTCAGGAAGAAAATGTAAAATCACCATGTGACTACTTTAGCCGCGTCGACGTCACTGTACTCGGTGCAAGTCACCCTTTCCAACAACATTCCAATGAATGGTTCATTAAACGACCCAATAGATAGATACACAGATATTTACTAGCGAATAATGTAAAGGGTCAACCTTCTACCAAGCTTTTAGAACGCGACCGCCATGAATATCCACCTTTGAATACGATAGAGATCAAAAGTCCAAAGAAGAGAGTGAGATATGCTTGCGTGAAGACATCGACGGATGATGATAGCTGAGATGATGTTGACGAATCTGAGGCTGAACGTGCGGAGGGTAATGGTTTCGGGGAAGGTTTTGTTTTTTTCTTCTGGAGCAGGAGGAAATAGAAGTTCTTCTCCAAATTCATCTTCGACATCAACTGACACGACACCGCCAAAGAAATCTGTAATTAAAGCTTCTCTACCGCGTTTGTATGCTTCTCCATCCCTTCCTCGCCATTCTCCGCCGCCTTCTACGGTCCATCCTTGACCACGTCCATACTGATCCATCGGGTGTTGTGGACCCAAGGGACGAGGGAAGAGATCCGAGCGAACACCAGGATGGGAGCCGATTTTTGGAACATCATAGGAAGTGAAAAGGTCAGCCATCGTTAGCCGCGAGGTTTTGTTGACATGTTCCATGTATTCGAGAACGTAGTGAGTGTACGAGTCGATGACAGCGACGCCTACGTCAAAGTCATTTTCATGCTGAGAAAAGAGAGGTTTAGTACATCCGAATTTCGGAGCAGTAATACAACTCACGGAGTAAGAATTCTCTCCAACAACGGAGCTTCCTGTAGCAAGGACATTCGGAGAGTAAAACTTTGAGAACATCGAGTTGGCCTGACATGTATCGGCCATGAAGAAGATCTCATTGTATCTTCCTCCTTCATACATTTGATGGAAAGCATCAGCAATATCATGAGCGCTGATTTCCTCGTTATCTTGGAATTTCAGGAACTCATTTCCACCGTGCCCAGTGAGGTATATGAATATGTTGGACTTGGAATCTGTTAGAAGACGTTTTGAGCGTGGAACAGAGTCATCTAGGCGTCCAGTAAGCTAGATGGTGAAATAAGTGAGACCAGAGTATATAAAAGATGCAAAAAGCAGGATTTACCAGTCTCAGGAAGTTCTCAACTGTAACCTCATACCCTCGATAATCTACTTCAATATTCTCCCCATATAGGTCGAGATGTCTGCCAGGATTAGCATAGACGCTTCCAGGAAACTTGTTTCTCGCATTACACGCTACATCGTCAGCGAGCATTAAAATGATATTAGAATCTGGTATTCCAAGTCGTTTTACAGTTCGGTACATTCCTAGCGCATTGGACATGTGGCGGTAGTTGAACCAGTATCTGGATGAGGATACGAGCACAGCCCAATTATTTGTATGTTGCGAGCCATATGCGTAGCTGGCAAGAAAGAGTGGATAGAGCCAGAGGAAGAGGAGCATGTTGAGATGTAATAAGCGCCCACATCAGATCGCGCACGCGGTGCTACTACTACATAGCACAACTTATTTACAATCATGGTGCTGGGTCTCGATTCTCGACGACTACGGCGCCCAGGTCAAGAGCTCGACTAGGGGAACACTCAACTTCCCAACGAACTTCTTTTTTTGTAGCGAACTGAAAACACTCCTTTGCTCTCTATACACATCTCAGATCCCATCCGCTCTGAGCGAGCAGGAGATTGCGTTGGGGCCACCCTCCCTCTACTAGAATCACTGCGTAACGACCGGACCTGTTCCGAATCCCACTCTTACGCAGACATGCAATTTTTATCTTTTCCACTACACCTTCGATTGCATTATATATTGTGTCACAAACTGGCTTTGCTAGAACCAGCTTACACTCCAAATCCTCCATTGGGTGTAAAAGAAGCGTGTGATTGGCTCAAACTATTCCGCCAATCTATAAACTCTCCGCTCGGTAAACTTTCTATTTTACTGGCGCCAAACTCGGGGTCCTTCCAGGTCCCTCCATGCTGGAACTTGAACACGAGTATTTTGTTACAGTACCCAAGCAAGTACTTCGTGGGTAAGCATACTCTCTAGCTGGTAGATAACTGACAGTCTGTGCATCCTTTACACGCAAGCCGCTTCTCGATCGCTGCCTTATTAGTACCAACTTCTTATTCGGAATCTTCTCTGAATAACGTCAAGCTAAGATGTAAATAATGTGGCTGCCGGAATATCTACTCTTCCTTCTTTTCAACTCCGTTCTCTACAAAAATGCCCAACATCATCGTGCTAGGAACATTCGATACAAAGGGCGAACAGCTACTGTACATCGTGAACGCTATCCAGCAGCACAAAAACATGCAAGTCACAGTCATTGATGTTGGAAAGACTCCAATCCTCGACCCAGCTATCCATGTACCGTCTTCACTAATCGCTAAATACGGCTCCAGAAACACACCTGATATCCCTGACAATGACGTCGGTAATCTTTCTAGAGCAGAACTAAACAAGCTCATGGCTACAGGCGCGAGGACGTACGTCAGGTCTCTATTTCAGCAGGCTGATACCTCTCCTGTTCATGGGATGATTTCTTTGGGAGGAAGCTTCGGTACCTCGCTTGCTTCGTCGGTCATGAGACTGGCTTGTCCGATGGGGTTCCCAAAGCTCATTGTGTCTACAATCGCCAGTGGGGATACTGGATCCATTGTCGGCGAGACAGATATCACATTGATGTATTCTATCGTTGACGTTGCTGGACTCAACTCTTTGCTTCGTAACATCCTTGACAATGCCGTGGGTGCCATAGCCGGTATGGCCACTGTCTACGAAAACTCCTCCCTCACTCTCCAAAAACCCATCAACACTGCCAAGAAACTTGTCCGTGTCGGTATCACAATGTTTGGTGTGACTACTCCCTGTGTTGATCGCATTCGTGCCCACCTTCAAAGCCTTTCCGATAGAGAAGATTCCACCTATACGATCGAGCCTTTTGTTTTCCATGCTACAGGACATGGCGGGCGTGCTATGGAACATCTCATTACAGCTGGAGGTCTCGACGCTATCATTGATCTTACGACCACAGAAATTGCCGACTACGTCGTCGGAGGTGTCATGAGTGCTGGTCCTACTCGCCTTGATGCCGCAATTGCGGCGGGGATACCAATGGTTTTAAGCGTTGGTGCCACCGATATCGTGAACTTTGGGCCGTGCCACACTGTTCCGGAGAGGTTTGCGAAGAGAAAATTATACGAGCATAATTCCCAGGTGACTTTATTGCGGAGCAGTCCTGAAGAGTGTACGGAGATTGGTAGGTTCATTGCAGAGAAACTCAAGAGTAAAGGCACCCGAGGGTTGCAGAGCATGGTTGAAGTGTGGCTACCCAAGGGTGGAGTGAGCATGATCAGTGGGCGTGGGGAACCTTTCGAGGACGTAAAAGCAGATGAGGCGCTCTTCAATGCAGTAAGGTGTGGTTTGAGCGGGACTGGAATTAAGATTGTTGAAAGCGATTGTGCAATCAATGACGAGGTTTTTGCAGTGGGAGTGGCAGACGCACTTGTAAAATTGCTGGCGCTAGATTGAAAACGACATACGTTTATGGAGAGTTGAATAGGAATCGCGATTATATTGATAATCATGATTGTATCTCAGTGACTTCCAAGTCGTCGTTTTTTCAAAGTTGGATTTATATGATTTGTACATAGAGGACATCTATAAAAATATTCATTGCAGTCGAGCAGTAAACGAAAGATGAAAAAGAACAGACAAGAACCGAGAGGGATAAATCAGGACAAACACTAGGTTAACATGAACCGGACAGGTTGCATCATACATACATACATACTTGGGATAAGAACAACGCAGAAATGTAACGAGGAACTGCCTAACGTAAGAAAGACATGAACCTTGTCATGAAGCGGTGCAGGGTATTTGACAACACAAGAAAGTGAAGGTGGAGCAACGGCAGATTAAAGGAGGGATTAGTTATACGACCATATACGAGCTTGCCAGTCACCACTTCCGGTTGCCAAAATGTTCGCTGTGGGGCTAAGGTCTATCGAGATGACTAGAAGCAAGTAAATCAGCAATCTTATATGCAAGGGTTATCAGATATAAATTGCAAAAGTGACTAACCCGAATTTTTGTGTCCCTGCAACATCGACTGGACGACTGCCGTTTTTGAGTCCCAGAACTGCACTCCTCGGTCCTTTGATCCCGACACCACCCAGTGCCCGTCATGAGAGACCGCCACTGAAAGGACATAATCCTAAGAAATATGATCAGTCGTTGTCCATATTCAAACATAATACATACCTTGTGACCCATAAAGTTCATTGTGCACTGACTCTGTTTATCGCCTTCCCTCTTGGCCAAGCCATTGCTTGATCCTGCTCCATGGGCACCTTCTTTGCGCCCTTTGACTCCACCTCCGTTCGCCATCAGTGCAGCCACGTCCCAGTACTTCAATGTCTTGTCCAAGCTACCACTAACTAAGCCCTTTCCGTCGGGAGTGAAAGCCACGCTATAGACACTATCCCTGTGTCCTCTTAGTCGCTCTACTAGCATACCTGTGTCGACATCCCATATCCGTACAACAGTGTCTAGTGAGCCTGCCGCAACAAACTGACCGTTAGGTGAAATGGCGACGGAGGTCACTCCAGCGTCATTGTTAAGGGAATCGGGGTCGTTGATAGTGAGAACTTTTGAAGTACCGTCAACCATGTCCCAGATCCTTGCGGTTTTATCCCCAGAGCCAGAGACGATTCGGCGTCCGTCTTGAGAAAAATCTAGAGAGTAGATTTCTTGTTGGTGTCCGTCAAAAATATTGCGGATCTTTTTCTTCTGTATGTCCCATATCTGGAAACAAACGTCAAGCTGCTATTTACTGATCATACAGAAGCACGTACTCGAATCTGTTTGTCCTCGGCACCAGTAGCAAGGAATTTGCCATCCGGACTGAAGCACACGCTCCGAATGTACAGGTCTCCAGATTTACCCACCTGGTCATCTACCAGGACGCTTTGGGAGGGAAGTTCAATCGAAATATTGTTTGCCGACACGTATGTATAGCCACGTACCAAGTTTTATAGCCGGTTTTCACATCATAGATTTGTGCAGTACGATTGCATCCTGTCGCGAGAAATCTGCCATCGGCCGAGAATCGTACACAACAAACGACACTGTAGGGAAAAAGTATGTGTCAGGGGTGCGGGAACCATAGAAAAACCGGGGACATATGTACCTCTCATGCATCAACGTATGGACTAAATTGATGTTGAATACTTTCTCGACCTTGGGATTATACATGATAAACCAATCCGTGCCTTCCCTCTTATACTCAGGCGGTAATGAAGCCAAGTCAACTTCATCGGGAAATCCGCCGCCAGGGGTATTGATGGGGACTACGGCTCCGCTGTTGGAGGGAGGATGAGAGTCCATCATTGGCGAGGTGGCAGCAGCGCTAGGTCCAGGCGGATGAGCAGGCAATGGTCCACCATGAGATGACGAAGGCGGAAGGCCAGGACCGGATGAAGATTGGCTTGGGCCGGAGGCTGCTGGGAGTCCCGAGGGCGGGGGCAGTTTGGGCAAGGAGGCAGGGCTGAAAATATCTGTACGACATATGAGTAAAAACTGATTTTAGCAAGAAAAATAAGCGAAGTATACCTGATCGGTCGGATTTCATTCTCTCCGCTTTCTGTCTTTTTGGGTCTCGCGAGTCAACTGTTCTATCCCTCTCGCGATCTCTCATGGGGTCGCGTTCACGTTCTCGCTCAATCCGTTCATTGCGCTCTCTGTCTCTGGCATCGCGTTCACGATCTCTATCGACACGAGAAGAAAAGTATGGATCGTTGAACGGAGGAACACCGCCGCCGGCCGAGACTGAAGTTTGGGGGCCAGCTGAACCTGAACCAATACCAGAGCTGTGGCCTCCGCTAGAAGGAATGCCGCCATTCTGGCGCAAAGTATGTATTTCTGAGCGAAGACGGGCAAGTTCCTCCTCGTACTGCTGACGGACTTTGCCGTGTTGTGCTTCCAGTTCATACAAAGACTGACGTATGATGTTTAGTTCATTTACTTGAGAACCGACTATAGGGTATACGCGAGTCAGCAAAAATAACATGGGTATGTCGGAACGTACCTTTGGATTCAAAATCATCACGCTGGCTTCTAGCAACACCCACTTCGTTTACCATAACTTCAAATTCATTCCGAATAGCGTCAAACGAGTCGTTGAGCCTGGTAATACTATGTTGTGGCCCAGCAGCAACAGAAGAAGGGCCACTGGGCTGAAGGGTGCGATGCTGTCACTTGGTTAAAAAAATAGACCTCGTGGGGGTAAAAAGGACGAGCTCACATTGTAAATAGAGCTACCTGACATTTGGAAGCCAAGTTTGTCCGTTGAGGATGTTCAAGACTTGCTGTTCGTCGTAAAATCGTTAAGCACAGCTTTGTTAAGAGAGAGATGATGGCAGTAGGAAAGAAAGGGAAATTCGGGACGGTTGAATGTTGCAAGCTGTATCCCACGGATACCCTTTTTGGAATGCCGCCGGTAGCCTTTTTGGGCTGACCATACGTAAGTTGATCGCTCCCGATCGGGATCTTGTCTTTGCCGAAATCTTTGTCTGATGGTATCTGATACAGACGACGGTGATAGCCACTGGATAGCCACTGGGGTGTGAGCGCGGTATCACTACGGTATCCCCATTCACCTATACAGCTATCGATCTGTTGTAAAGGCAAATACATATTATGGAAAAAGTCTATATCCACACGTGGTCCAATCATTGTATTTTAATACCAGCCTATTCATCGATAATTCATTTTAGTGGGGAACAAGGAGAAAGTAACCTCGATAAGGGAATGATTGCTGCATTCAAGAAGATGAAGGCCGAACCGCTGAAAGCTTCATTTTACAAGACGGTGGCTCTTATTGGCATCCGGACTCCGGACTCCTCGCACTTCACCATTCATCAGGAACACCTGCGCTTTCGGCATAAGCTTGTGCAACGCCAATGAATGAACTCTGTTTCGTATTGTATACTGCTACCACCCCTACCTGGCCAATTCTTGTCTTCGGCTTCCATGGGGAAGATCACTGGAAGATAAAGACAAGGGCGAAAAGGGGCAAAAGGGGTGTCAGTCGGAGATCCGTCATATGAATTCATATCCTGGCATTTAAATTCGATCTTTGAACAGAGTAATGCACCTTCTCATCAAATGGAGTCAAATCAAGCATGTTATTAGGAACAGATTGGAACTTGAGGCTACCTGAGGCAAGCCGGGCTCGGAAGGGCTCGGAATTCCAAAAACGCGATTGTCATCTCACAACCAACCAACCTCGTCATGAGCGGACTTAATTTATCAATAGTGGCAACGATGTCCACTGTCTTCGCAGGGGATCCTTACCGATAATTTGGTCTCGGAGCGGAAAGATTTTGAGATGCACACGGAGATGTCGTGAATAAGGTTGGTGTTAATCTCATGACTCAAACTTGAAAAACACAGATCAAGAGTGACTCTCGAATCGATAACGAAGTTGCACAAAACATTGAATGTTGGGTGCCGAGGGATATATATATATTGACCACCGCTTACTTTCGGATAACATCGTCTCCTACGTTTGAACAACTCTGGGAAGCTTACGATGTTGAAACATTAAATATTCAATCCGAACAACTTATATTGCAAACCCTAGCGAGTTACTATCAGGATACCATGGAAGAGTAAGTTGAATTTGGGTCGATGACTCGTGAGCCCAATGCATTGGCTATGATAGCCGACATCTGATACTACAAAAGAAGCCTTCGTCAGTATACTTTGGTAAAAAACTGTATGCAACTTGGCTAACTATTTCCTCTGTTCCCCAGAATGGTGGTTCTGGCATCCTTAAGATACATCTACTGCTATAGGCTCGTTCGTGGGGGTGCAACGTCTGATACTTTGACAATTAACGTGTAAGTAAGAAGGAGAGAATGTGACGGCTTGCGTGCCTTGACATGCTATTGATTGATGCTCACTGTAGGCTCGTAAAATTTCAATACCGGAAGTCTGAGCAATAATAATATGATACATTCATAGATATTTATACAAGTATCATTATACAATATACACACTGGAATCGTCGTCATCATCATCCCGAGTAGATTCATCCTCTTCTTCATTTTCCACCGCGACAACTGAATCACCTTCGCCGTATTCAACAACCTCAAATGTTCCTTCCGAGTCCACGTCGACTATATCAATATCTTCATCTTCTGATAAAACCAGCACTCCTCCGTTTTCCTCTTTTGCGTCATCTGTATAACTCTCCTGATGCCCTTCCACCCACAATCCAGACATTTCTTGACGTTGAACTCGCTCGGCAGATATCATTTCTTCAGCCAGCGACTTTTGGCTGCGCTCGATCGATTTTGCTTTCGAGTACGAGATCAAATTTGCCACGGGCTCCTGTGTCTCACGCTCCGTTATGTTCCCCTCAAGGTGTATATCCCCCTGCTGCGAGGCCCATTCCGAGTGCGAGGAGAGAATAATCCTTTCCCCACTTTGATTCACTGTGGAGTCGGAGTGTTGAGCTAGCATAAGCGAAGAACCCATTTCCATCCTGCCAGCATTAACACTCTCTTTCTTTTCCGTCCTACCTTGCATTTCGTTAATATCTTCGGTGTGTGCCTGCGTCAGCCGTGCATGGTCACGAGCAAGATGTTCTCCAAACCAATGTGAGGTCTCCATAGAGTCCCGAAGGAAGGATAGAGCACGATGGCCGGTGGCTCGTGTAGTGCCAATACTGAACATATCAGCGTTCGCGTTGCCGACATTTGTTCCTAAGAATTGTGTGAACGGCATTAATTGAAACTAGACGATAAGACATGCCTGTACTTCTAGAATTCGTAAGGTCCAACTGTGATTCCAGGTCATCCACCCGCTTTATCACGCCGAATAGCGCATCCATCATGATATTCTGGTGGGTAATGCGAGATTGTAGTGTATCAGATTGACCAAGGGAAGTGTCTAGTCCATGAAGAGGATCGAGCACCAAGTTGTCCACGTCAGGGTTACCGTGGCAGACCTGAGCGGATGAAACAGAGTGGCAAGGTGTGGGGATCACTCCTCGTACCTTAACCAGTCTTCTACTCTCAGAATCTATTCTCTCTTCTTTCCTTTCTCTCCCCGCTCTCCTCACCAGCTGTTCTTCGAACACAGAGCTTTCTGTACCACAAGAGCCGATGTTAGCAGACGGTCCTGCGTTTAGGGCAGGATTAAACTCCTCTTGAACATTCTTCAGCCACTCCTGAACTGATTCTCGTTTCTCTCGAAGAGATCTGCGCTTGGCCTCTTTATCAGTACTTTTTTCTTTTCCCCTGGCCACACTCTCCTTTGGTTTGGTATCATCCTTCTCTTTCAACTTTGACTTTCGAGCCTCGGGCACTGCCTCAGGTAGCCACTCTGTGCGTATCCTGTTGTTGGGTGATTCTGGGCATTTAAGAGAGGGAGCATCGGGATAGTATTGTGTGGAATGCATATAATCGTTTGACGGAATAATGGAACCACAGAAAGAGTCCATTACAGCCTGTTGCTACAAGTGAATTAACAGGTCAGTCGAAATTCGACCCATTCACTACGATTGCTGAAGAGAACAAAGTATTAGATAATAGGTTCAGGTCATTGCTCTAGCAACCATTTCAAAGTGATAATGTGCGCCGAAACTTACGTCTTCCGGTGGGACAAGTCGAAGGAGGCGGAGGCACTTAGTTGATTCTTAAAGGAATTGATTTCAGCATAGCTACATAAGGCTGCGATGGTACACTTACCTATCTTAAGTTTGGCGTTGGATGCAGATGACTACAGTGCTTTGAGGCCAGCAAGCAGGAGGCCAGCGAGGTCATATTATCTGGGCGCTCAATACGGCGCTAAGTAAGTATTTAGATGGTAACTTATATGATGATATATATCTGTCCATATTATATATGCGTGATGGGAATCCGCCAACAAGTTTCATGCCACAATCTCATCCACCTTTGACCGACTTATACAGAACCCCTGCACACCAAGAATAAAAGTTAGCATCACTTACTGAAAAGATATTGCCAACTCACCGGTACGACCCACTCCTTACACCCACAACACACCCCAGCCCAATCATAGTTTCCGAGCTTTACCCCACATTTTTTATTTGGACAGATAATTTTCCCCGCGATTTCTCCTGCCTCAAGAAAAGGTTCCATCCATTGCATCTGGAATAGTGGTTGATCAATAACATATCTCACGACAGAATGGAACGAAACTCACGGGCTCTACGAAATACCCCGAACATTTTGGGTTCATCAAGATCGGAGGACTGACAGCCTGCAGTTTCGGCACACCTCCTCCAACAGATGATCCATCCAATCCGGATGCTGTAGCCACACCATTCGCAGGAGCGAATGGGGATGGCACACCTCCACGAAGTACCACCAATTTAGGATTTGCGTGTAGTTGCGACACAATATCATTGGGGGAAACTGGAGGAGTTTGTATTGGAGCTGTTGGTCGTGAAAATGAAGGCATGGACGCAGGCGAGGAAATTTCAGGAAACAAAATCTCCTTGTTATCATCGTTTTGATCCCGGTTCCAAGATGGTGCCCTCCTGTGGTCCAGTCCCAGGTTTTGCATCATCAGCCGGGGTCAGCATCGCATCAGACATCCTTCTCCCAACATGACCTGCTACTTCTGCGGAAGTGTTTGGAGAAGTCGGCGTTGACCCAGACATTCCAAGAGGATGTCCGATAGTTGTCTGTTTGATAGCACCAGGAGAAATAACGTCATGGTCATCATCTTCATCCTCTGACTCTAAAGCAGACGTCGACATTGTTTCCATAATGCTTTTCGGCATATTTGCAAATGGACGGGGAACAGACGAACGCTTCACGGAGAGCCCTTTTGGTGTGGCAGTTAATGGGGAAGAAGACACCGGATTTCCGTCGGCATTGGTTAATGGTCTAGCAGTAGGTTCGCCTTCTTCATCGTCATCATCATCAGGAACGGAGGGCGAGAAAGCTTCGCCTGATGGACTGGCGCTCGGACTCAACGAGGACATTGTCAGCGAATCACCTAAACCACCAAATGACAAACCGGAAGGTCTCCGTGGGCGTGACTCTGACCCTAAACGTGAAGGACGACGAGACGTCGGCTGATGAGACTGGTTCGTAGATGGCCTACGGGACCCTGCAGGCGTTATCGCAGGTGTAGCAGGACCTAGCTGACCATGATCCAACATATGTTCCGAGCAGCTAGCTCCTGGCGGCACATTTTACATCTGATTCGTCGTCGGGGACCCCGACCTCCTGGTGTCGGTGGGGTAGAGTCAGATCCGGTACGAGGAAACCGGGCAAACATGTCGGTTGAGGGTAAACTTCCATCGCCATCTGGTAAAAGGTTCTAAGGTATGCATGAACTCAATCGAATGGACATACTCATGACTTCCTCTGTCGTTCGCTGCATGTAATACATGCGCGTAGATTTGTCTTTTCGTGATATCGTGAATGAAGCGTTTTGAAAGATTTCTAACTGTGCAATAAAGCCAGGATTTGGTCTGAAGATATGTGTGTAAGCTGGAAAGATAGCTAAGAGCGGCAGGAAACTTGCTCAATCTCAGGCCTTGCCTTCCGTACAAGATTTAGAGCTTCTTCGACGTTCATTTTTCGATTGTACATTAAGTATGCCGCCACAATTGTTGCACTTCGACCTGGAGCATTTAGACTAGATTGATAACCGTCATTCATGAACACATTATATGCAACGTACTGATTCCTGCCTGACAATGTACCAGAACTCCTCTTCCTTTGTCCAACTCGGACTGTATAAAAGTGATGGCAGGTAATAGATGTATCAGGATATCCTCTTCTTCAGAGTCGTCGAGAAGAATCTGATGCCTGATAAAAGTCTACAAGAAAGGTCAGATCAGGACGGGTTTTGGAACTAAACTGACTTCGTGTATTGATATTTTTCCTCTCATCGCCGAGAGAACACTGTAGATTCTATTTGCCTTGAGATACTCCGTGTCCATGGCACTCAGAAGCCCCCGATCCAAAGTCCTGGAATAATTTCATCCATAGGGTGGGTGTGTTTATAATAAATGTGGGTTATAGGCCTTCCTATTAATTTCCACGAGTGTTCTTCTAAGCTTAGCAGTGGCTTGGATGGGTATTCTTGTGCATTCGTGGTCACGGTGGTGGTATAGTTCAAGCCAGTTAGCGCCGGTGAGGCAACGAAAATCCAGAATCACAAGGTTATCTTATTTTTCACACGAATCCTTCACATGAATCCTCTGATATTATAATGTAGCTCAACTTTCAAGTGCCGTCTCTGGCTTTCAACGCAGCTGCATGCTGGGTATCCAAAGTGTAGATTGCTGTTCCAGGATAGACAGCAAATCCTTTGAAGGACATCGTCAGCACATCCATCGGTATCCCGTCGGTAAACATCTTACCATCATTGGCTGTGGGGCCGTTGCTGAGATCGGATCCTGCTTGCCTGGTGCGATCAAAATGGTCAAAGACTGGGATACGAACCCTTTCAGATATTTACTCACCAGATCAGGTCGCCTGTAAGGTCGGTGCTTAGGACGGTAGAATACCAGCTGGCGTAAACACCGCTCATGTTTGCGTCAACTATCGAAAAGTTCATCAATGAGAAAACACGGATTCGAAGGAAGATGCGTACTTCCAAATTCTTTTAGCATAGTCAGAAAATTCATCAATGTGAAGGCACATATTCGAAAAAAGGCCCACCTTCTAAAATAGCAGGTTTGTTACTTTGTTTCATAAAGGTAGCATGATCGGTGATCCATTGCTGTCCGAAGGGGTTGGCGGGTTCACCCCAGCTGTCCTGTTCGATGTCAGCAGTGAGACCGTCAGCGCAATCAAGAAACACCTACAGGGTAGAGCTAGAAAAGACAGGGAAAAATATCAGACTCGGAAATGAAGGTCAGTGCCTTCACACTCAACGTGGAAAGTTCCGAAGTCTAGCGTACTAATGTTGAGGTTAGCAGCGAAGTCAATTCCGAGACTTGGCCTGTAAAGGAGTCAAAACTATAAAGTGCTTTCTGTTCATATTATATACATACGAGGCTCCACTATAGTTTAGGAGAATAGTCAGTAGTTTGTTCAGATTCTGAAGAAAAAGCTACATACTTGTATACAAAGATTGGGTTTCCAGGGTCATTGATAAAACCTTCATCACCGATCGCCACCAAGTGGTTTGAGTCGATAGACTTGATGAAGGCTGACATTTCCGCAGCCCAGGTTGAAATTGTTGAGACTGTGCAGAGTCCAGAGGAAGCACTGTCCATGAGAATCAGACAACGTATACTTGGTAAAGTCAAAGCGAACCTCGTCGAACCAAGACACCTAGGTTCGTTTGCTAGTTCCCAAGCCTAGGGGGAGTTCAGAACAGTTTTACAACAGGGACAAAGTCCGCACCAAAATACCAGGCTCGTTCAGATAGCGAGTGACGAATGCCTTGACGTAGTTCTTGTAAGCAGCCTACGTGATAAAAAAGTTATACTGGGGCCTATGTATGCGGCGCGATTCAACATACAATGACCGTAGTATTCGAGAAGAACCAATCATGCGGCTGTCCTTGACCCAACAACTGGTCGACATACCTAGATATTATAGTCATCATTACAGCGCTTAAAATTTTAAGATGGAAATGACGAACACATCCATGCCTCCGTAATCAGACCTGGATATTGTATTTATCACTACACCGTTTGAAACTTGAAGATTCAAAGACGAACCAGTTGTTAGTCCTAGAAAAAAAAGAGCATAAATGATCGACCAACGCCTCGAAATCAAAAGCATACACACAGGGTAACAATGAGCCTCAGACCATTAGCCTTGGCGAGTGCAACAACTGTGTCTGTAAACGACGTTCAGTACTATTTAGAATTACATTGCTTCGAAAACAGACCAAAATTCTCGAGCCCATTTGCTCCTGTATTGACGGTGGGTACGGCTCCGTTCCATATTTGGTAATAGGCACCGAAATCCGTAGTTGTTGTAACTTCATGGAACCCCCTAGCGGAGAATATGACTATAGGATATACACTCCCAGTTCTAAACGTACCATGTTCTAACCACCGTCGCTCCTGTTGCTGCAATGTCGGCAAAAGCTTGATTCATGTCTGTGGTGTCGTACTCCATGAGACCAACCCAGTAAGAATTCGCGCTGCATGAAAACATACGTTGATAAATAAAATATAGATATTCTCCATGTGTGCTCACCCAACGACGGAGAAGGTTTTGCCGTTCAATGTGAAATGTGTTCCAGACGTCTTGACAAAGCCAGTGGGAGTGGCAGTAGGGGAGGCTGCAACCGTACTGGTAGCACTTCCAGTGACAGAGCTTACAGAGGTGGGAGAGCCGACACTAGTTCCAGCAACGCATTGAGAGAAGAAAGGATTTTGAACGACACAGATGCTACCAGCCGCACAAGCTTTACAGTAACATTAGCACAATAGGCACATCACCTCAGGCTTTACCCACCGGTAGGTCCACTGTATTCTTGTCCACCACACTAGCAAAAAACGACGAGGTCAGCACGCTACCTCAGTTAATGATGTCACTTACCTGTCCAAATATTGGAACGGTTTGTGCAGATGCGACTCCGATGACAGATGCCAAGGCAAGCAATCTAGAAAATCGTTCCATGGCGGCAATGTCAAGGAACACAGAGCATTATGCAGCTGCTTTTAAAGACACGAGGAATGAAGCGAGCTTTATCCGTGCACAGTTCACGAGACATGCGTGCTTCAGAAGCGGCCCGAAAACTGGAGACGACTTTCGCTCAGTCCTAATGAAAAAAAAATCAAGTGATCGCGAAAATCGAAGAGAGTTAATAGATGCGATCTTTCAGCGAAATAACGCCTAGGATAAGAATAGAGAAAGTCTGTAATGTGTCGGTTCCTAACAGATGTGCCCACTGGTATGCTCAACAGGATTCAACAGGAGCAACCGTGTGGTTCCTCAGACCGGTTGTTGTTGGCCCAGCCATAAGGCACGACGGTGGAAAATCGCTTCAATACGTCATATAATTCTCCGCATGAAATGAGATCTTCATTGGACAATAGTAGGACAAGATACAAATGATGTTGACATATACCTTTCTTGGAAACTGGTTCGATGTAGAATTTTGATGAGGGTGTGAGTGGAAGGATCATGTTATTGGATTACGAGGCACCTAGATCAGAGGTCAGCGCCGGTCAGCATCGCCAACGGGTAAACGAAGAGTTAATCTTACATCGAGAATCTGGAAACAAATATCAATACAACAGACAGCCCAAGTACTCCAGTAGCTCAAAACTTCGTCTCTTCTCGACTTTCAGCTTTTTTCATCCCACTTTTCGTAATCACCATTCTGGAGACTCTCGGAATAAGCTTCGCCAACCGCATTGCACAGGTTTTCGAGGTCATCAAGGGCCTTTAGAAGGGCTTGTAGTGACGAAAGATTATCTTGTAAACTGAGTTGGAAACGCAAGGTAATGCATGTTTTAGGAGACACGTACCGTACATCTGTATGCGTATTTGAATGTTGGGTTCTGACGGGTGTGGTACGCTGAATTTGTCCATTAGAAGATGGATCCAAGATACAATGTTATAACTCATGGGAACTCACCTGTACCCACAGAATTCAACTTTTGGACTAGGCTACCGGATCAGTAGATACTCGAATGGAAGAATATGTTGTTCCATACTTTTTCATCAATATCCATCGCAGAGCGTTACCCATTGTGTGTGATTCGTTGCAAACTTGATATGTGGCTGCAGAAAGATCGGCGGAGGCGCCTTTTAGCTAGGAAGAAGCATAAATTATGTCTAGAAATAGCATAAGCATAAGTTGGTCATACAATACGAATTTTCTGGTCCGTGGTCGACATCTTGACTGCTATACTGGACGTGGATGAAGAATAAAAAGGTACACGCACGTGACACTATTATGCTCCTCGGGCCGGATTTCAATTTGGTATGATAAGATAAAGGGCAAAGCGAGTTATATCGGCCTGCCAGATATCGTGAACCGTAATACACTCGAGAAAGGGGTACTTACAGGCATTCTGTGGGAATTTTTATACCCTTTTTATCGAATCCCACTGAAAGTCTACCGATTCTTGCTATGAACGAGCGAGGCTGACTCAGACTGGAGCCAAAAGAGCTATAGCGATGCAGCTATGTCTAGCTCTAGCAACAACAAGGTGTAAACATGTTTGTTTACGAGACTACGGCTTCCCCTGTAGCTCTCCTTATATAAGATCCGGGCTAATAATTGGTAACAAATCTTAGATCTACCTTTTCACGTAGCAGATACACCGCCGGATCGTGCGTGTCTACACAAGGTAGACTTAATTCATCTCAGATTGCTGGATTAGCCTGTATGTCGTCTCCTCTAGGCACTTGTTACTATACACTGACGATACGTACGTGTGTGCGTGGCCAGTATGAGGCCAGTGCCAATATGGCATACCTCTGTTTCTATTCCACGTTATAGATGTTTTATAATACTAATGCAAGCCTAGAGTCCGAGGATGGAAACTAGTCTCGCTCCGCAACCACAGCAGCCTGTCACGGTTAGCCTCGTGTAATTATCGAGATTAAAATGCGTACGCACATTGAAGGAGCAACGGCAGGCTCACGGACGGCTCGGATAACGTCTGGACGTACAACCACCATACATGCGGCAGGGCAGCGAAAAAAAAAATCCCAGCCAAACAAGACCATGTATGCGCTTGAAATTTTGTCGAGTCGTTAGCCAAAAGACCCTTGGTCGCGCAGATGTACAATCTTCGACTTTGGACATCGCCAGTAAGCAAGATTCAAGGTATAGTTATATAAAAAAAAGAACAACAAGCTAAGCCTTCCCCGTATGTTGTACAGTACATACAATGACTCCAGATATCTTGTGTCGACTCTTACATATGCTGTTGTTTAATCCCAGGACCCAGCAGGACCCGCCAAAGCTTTGTGTATTACATTGAAGAACCATTGCTTCGTGGCCAAACAAGGCCTTTACTGGTGATCTTTTGCCGCGTTCCCTAGCGAGCGGACATCAGTATGTCAGCTTCCGTTTTTTTTAGCTTGCTTCGTTCGAGCGAGCTTAACGAGTTCAAGTACCATCAATATGCTTGATTGATACGCAATACTCACCGCAAATTTAACCAGTGATCAGCGCTAGAACGAGGTACTATGAAGCTTACAGTTGTCATAAAATAAAATGACAATTGAACAATTAAAAGCAATTATCCAGCGAGTGTATTATGTCGATATTCAAATCTCTTCAGGCTCATTGGTAGGTGGTGCCAGTGTAGGCTATTGTTCTGGGATAGTTTAGATACTAGACAAACTTGGGCCTTTTCCTTTGGCCCTTCGCTTTGACCTTTGAGTTGTATAAATAAAATATCCTAGTTGCGTGGCTCCTCAGTTTCTATCGTCACCCTGCCAGGTATGTTCTCGGACGTTGTGCTCTAACCGGGTTGCTTACTCTCCACTATCGTCACGCCAGATTGCATTATCGCTCCTCATAATCTACCATGTACAGTGGTCTACAACAAGCACCTACAACCAACGACCTCCACGAGCGACTACGGCAAGGCACAGCAGGGCCACTGTCCCCTGGTGATCAACCCAATGGCCCAGCCAATACTCAAGGTCCATCGTTTCCTCCGTTATTGCAAGGACAACAGAAGCCCATTCCCCCGACCGAACCGCAGCTCCAGGCCCGTCAGATCGCCTTTGGTCAGGCGCTTATGACGACACTGCAACCTCTTGTCGACGATTTTCACAATGGACTCCGTTCCAAATTTGATTCAATTATGTACATCAAGGGTACAGCAGCGGATCTCTTTGCTGAACACAACGTCCAATACCGCCCTTGCCATCTCACTCCCTTTATCAACCAACTTGACACCATCGAGCGTGCCAAAGAAGAGGCTGCTCGACTTGGAAAACAGAACTCCAGCAGACAACAGGAGGTAGATGAGGCAACCGGGAACACCGACAACAACGACCAAAAGAGCGATGGCAAGCGAGGCAATAGAGACCTGCTCGACGAAGACAGCACGGACGAGGCCACCTTGGTTCTCCGATGTCTCCTAGGCGATCCTCCCCTTTTAGAGAGGCTGCCCAACGACCTTTCTCTCAACCGTCACTCAAACCGCAAGCGGGCTCATTCTCCGAGCGGTCAAGACAGGGATCACAACGCTGAGACTTACAAAAAGCCGAAGCCTGGCAAGTTCAAATTTACCTGGTTGACAGATGAAACAGACAAGGAGTTTGACCTTACGCCTCGCCACCTCGAGATCATAAAGCTGGTCGAAAACCACTCCCGGAATATCGACGAGTGTGTCCGGCTCGTTACGAACAGGTGTAATGTCCCCGATTTCCCTACAGATCTTTGGGAGTCCGTCCTCCTTGACAGATTTATCGAATTTGAACACATCCTTGCAGATGATGAAATCCCTCCAGTCAGCATTGCGTTTGATTGGTACGCAGCTTGGAGGGCCTATTCGAATGCACTCACTACTATCTTTCCCAGTAGAGCTGCCGAGCTTCGAAAATACGAACGCCATGTCTTCTACATTTTCCGCACCACTCCCGTCGCTCTCCACAGTCGTGTCCTCGCCTATGATCGTGCCGTCCGCAAATTTGTTGGCAGCAGACGCAGTGTACTGTTCGATGAGTTGGGGAAATTCCAACATTATCTTCGGGTCCACGTTGACATCATGGGCGAAAGTGTTGTTGGTAGAAGTGGCAGATCGCGTTCACAACGGCACCGAAAACGTGCTAGTAACGAGGTATGTCGAAACTGGAACAACAACCGTTGCTCCAACCCCAACTGCCCGAGAGAACACAAGTGCTTTACTTGTGGTTCCACTGAACATCGAGGCCTTGACTGCAGTACTTCCGAGTCTCTGTCCTGGCAATACAAATCAGGCTGAGGTCTTTATTGTGCAGTTATTGAGGACTTTTCTTCTTCTACCGAACTGGATAGAGTGCGATTTTGGAATGACAATGGGTGTTATTGTTGAAGCAGAAGTTCTTGGCTTAGTTTGCACGTGTTTGTAACTTGAGCGCTAATTGTTCAAGTACAATGCTCTTCGACTTTTCATTGTACATGTAGCATTTTCTCAAAATTCCCATTGTACACAATACATACCATCAGTTCCTATAGAACACTTTAGAGGCTATAAAGCGATGCTTGTCCGCTTTCTACCGAATCATCCTCTATCCCCCTCTCATCTCACAGCTTTTTTGTATCGATACTATACCTTTATACCCTTTCTCTCTTTTATCTCAAGGCAGGATCTCCCAGGTGGAACCCAGATCTTCCCGTTTCTCATTAATCACTTCAACGACCTACCCCACACGCTTTCACCATGTTGTCTACTTCCGAAAGAACTACCCTGCCTCCGCTTCGTGCTGTAGCAAATCCTGTGCCCGTTCGCCTGCCTGGAATTGAGCACATCCACTCTTTAAACGACCTTCCATGTTCAGTAAGCTGCATTACTATCGCTTGCTTTTCCTGCTTGTACTTATTCATCGTCTGTAGTCACGTACACTTCCTTCTAACGTATCTTATCGACCTTCTACGCGCAAATTTTCTACTTCATCCTCCGCCACGACCGAATCACGATCTCCATCGCCTTCACTCTCCGATGCCTCGTCTTATGGAGCGTCAAAGCCGTTCATGCGGCTTGTTCCATCTGATATGGCTAACGCCGAAGCAGTAGTCGTGGTCCTCCACCCGGCCCCGATTCACAAAAACCGCTGCTGCTTATTGGCCCAGCGCTAAGCCTGATTAACCATCCAAAACGCCGCATTGCTCGGGGTGCACGTATATATCCATATCGTCGAGAGATGAGGCCTTCTCACAGCAGAAAGACTTCATGGGCTCTAACCGATTGTTCTGAACTATAATACATACAAGGTTAGTACTTTCCTATTGTGTCGATAAATGAATCTCACCTCTTTTCTTTAGTTTTCTGTTTCTGTCTATGAGTTCCTTTGGCTTTTTTGTATTCATTACTGCATTGTATTTGTGAAACTTTGGGCATCGAGCAATAACTGTATTTTTACTTTGATACTCAGGCGCTATTTTCTTTTGTTTGTTTCTTCGCCTTCAAGGCCAAACAAACCGAATAAATCCCAGGAACGTGCGTTCAATGAATGACGACCATTCCTATTTCTGTAAACTATCCACTCTGAACTGTACAGCACCATACCGCTGTATATTCTTCTACGACTAATTATATCTAAATGCTCTACGAATCTTCAAAAAAATCTACGAAAAGGATGGGATATCTGTCTGAAGAAAGCCTTCAAAATTTAGAAAAGTATGCGTACAACGGTGTTGATAAGTAAGTAATCTCTCTTCTTTTCTAAATAACCATCTAATCTTGTCCGTTGCAGAATCTTTTTTATCGAAATACATATTGAACCCGTTCTGGACGTGGTTTGTTACTTTTATGGCCGCTCTCTGTAGCACCTAATACTGTTCGTCACCTTCCTTGCTCTGTTGACTACCAAGTGGCCAACACCAATCCAGATAACTCTTTCCGGACTTTGCATTGTTATATTCAACTTTATAACACTCTTGTACTACGACCCCAGTTATTTAACGGAAAAAGGAGGAGCTCAAGTCCCTCAATGGATATACTTCACGTATGTGCTGGTTTCTTAAAGCCGACGCAAGACTCATTCTTCTAAAAGATGGGGCATCGGTCTTTTCTTGTACCAGAGCTTTGATGCCATTGACGGGTTCGTTTGCTGACCACCCACTGGAGTTAATTCGACTAATTTGACGTCCAGTAAGCAAGCGCGAAGAACGGGAATGGCGGGGCCTCTGGGAGAAATGTTTGACCATGGTATGTGTGTAGTCACTTTGATCACCAGTCATCTTGTCCTAAACTTTGCTTTGCTTAGGATGTGACGCCATGAACACCACCGTTTGTAACATTTTGTTTCTTATACCGACCCTCAATTCATTCGGTACACCTTTTAGCTCGAAGCCATAATCACTGCTCAAGCACTCAACCTCGGTCGTTCATGGTGGACATTTGCTTCCCAAGTCGCCGCTCTGGCTAATTTTTATCTAACGACATGGGAGGAGTACCACACTGGTAAGTCTTACCGGTTTCGCTTTCTTTCAACCTAACGGCTCCTGCTCCTCCTCCTTGTAGGCTCCTTATATCTGGGCGTTTTCTCCGGACCCGTAGAAGGCATATTAATGCTCGTGGGGTGTATTTGATTACTGGAATTTTTGGTATGTCTACTGTTCGTTCTACATGTTCTCGTATACTCATTATCAAATAGGACCATCGTTTTGGGATACTGGACTCTTAGATTTTCTTCATCTCTCGCACATTTCATTCATCGCCAACATGGTACCCAACATAGGACTCAACGTGACGTTCATGATTATTGGTGCCTTTGGACTCGGATACAATATTCTCAGCAGTTACGCAAACGTTCGGAAAGCCATGCGTGCTTCTGGTCAATCTACCAA